>JAABKK020018081.1:0-19589 GCA_011634745.2 Catotricha subobsoleta
ATCATATTCAACTAATGCTGTATCTCGAACTGTTCTTAAGATATTGATCAAAAATGAAATTAGCGACAAAAATAGCGAGCACAGCCTTGCTCGTAAACTTAACTGCTTTGGTCAAATTATATTGGAAAATGTGATCAAAAATGAGTAAAAATTTAATGTGGCTTATGATGTTTTTCCCTCAAGCCCTTCAAATGATGTCACACTAAACTTGATGATTTCAGATCCCCCACCCCTAAAAAAGGCGATGTCACACCTTGTCACAAATAAGAAATACCCTCCTTCATATATGGACGTAACAAATATTTTTTTTTTTTCAAATACAAATTTTGTTTTGCGAACCATAAAAACAAAGTAGGTCTATAGTTATATAGGTATATAGTCTCGCTTTAGAACATTGAAAAAATGGTTGTAAAAAAAAACAAGCATCTCATTGGCAAAAATCGCCCACGTGATCCAAAACAGATATTATCGCATTTGTTAAAATACAAGAAATTCAACCGATTTTTCAATGCTCTAAGCCTAGACTACGTAAAAATATTTAGTTATTTCACAATTATATTATAACGGTAGATACTTTAATTGCCAACCTAAGAACATTCATTTATTATTGAAATTAGATTTCGCATTCTTTAATAAATTTTTCCATTATTATTTATGCCGGCTCCATATTTTGTTTTGCAACATTAATAAGAGCAATAATTAATAAAATGGATAAAAAAGCATTAAAAATTAAATATTAAAAAATGGACGTCACATTTTCGGATCTCAAATTGCTTTTGATCAAAAATTTAAATCATAAATTTTGTTTCAAATTTTTTACAATATGTTATACATTTTTTAATTCAAGACCATTTCTTATAAGTAATTTCATAATTTTTTCATTATTCCTAATTTACTTTAAATTGAAGTAGCTTCTGATTTTTAAGTTATTTAGCTTTTCAAGAAACTTTAACAAAAATATTTTTTCTATGAATAAAATATGAAATAAAAATTTAATTGAAATCAGTAGATTTTATTATTTAATTTTTTTTCAGAAACCTTTAAAATCTGAAACATGAAATTCTCCCGAATTGTCCCGAATTTTACTGCGGTGCTCGACCCGAATTCGAAAAATAATACATGGTCACCCTATGTATATCCTTTGTTACAACATACGTTAATATATGATAAAAAAGGTCGGAGTCGGACTAATCTCCCAATATCTTGGAGACAACTTGCATTTCATCTTAACTTATCTGAGACACACCCTGTATTGGACAATATTTTATTAAATCTATTATGGTTATTATTAGTGAAAATATTCTAACAAATAAACTCTAAAAACAATATCCAAGAAGCAAGAAAATATAAAAATAAAAAGACAAAATAAATAATTTCACTCAGTGATAGATTTCGTCAATGATAAATTCAAAATAGAATTGATTTAAAAAAAGAAATATTCAAGTTGTCATGTAAAGGTACAAAATAAATAAAATGGGAAATTGATAAAAAAAATATTCTAAAAACTGATAAGGCTAAAGTGTAGTTTAAATTTGAGAAGGCGGTAGCTATTTTATAATAATTATTGTTTAGAATGATCACCCACACATTTTATTTATTTTCTTTACATTTTTAATGGTAAATTTTTTTCAATGTTTTCAGTTTAGAATTATTATTTTACGGTTTCTAAACTAAGGCTAGATAGGTATTGTGTATTTATTTATACTGATACAATTCATTTTTCAATATAAATACATTTATATATACCACAAGGACGATATACAGTTAGGATACAAATATACACAATCATTCCATACAAATAAATCGAATCTCGAGGGTAAACAAATAAAATAAAATAATAACACGTTTTTTACGGTTTTGAGCAATAAAAATTTTGGGGAAAAGTCACGAAATATGAGAAATGTTTGGGAGGAATTAAATTTAAAAAAAAAGAATGAAAAAATAACGAAAAAAAAAAGAAATTGGAAATTTTTTATCGGAAATGGGTTTTTTTTTGCTATATTTATTTTAAAACATGGCAATGAATAATGGAAATTATTTGTTTATTTTAGCAATAAAAAAAAAACCAAAGAAGGTTTGATATAATATATTTTCTTTGTTTCTATACATCGATAGGTAGAAAATAAGTAGTTGTAGGTATTAGGGTTTTTTTTTCCTCTACAAGACATGAATAGAAATTAGAGCTAATCGAACTCTTTTTTGTTATCAAATTAATATTGGTCTATCTGGCAGAACGTAGATTCATCGCACATTTAAAAATGCTATAAATAATATATGTATTATTGAAAAGCAGGCCATAAAAATCTACTATTGTAGGTGATTCCAACTATCTATGTTAATATTAATCTGTAAAACATATTTGTCAAATATAAAGTGGTATACGAGTACATATATTCAAAATTAGTGACAGTAATAATAATAGCATATTACAATAATTATTCTTACCAATAATATCTTAACTAAAGCACTAACAAATGAAAACGTTTCCTTCGATGTAAAATTGTAACATTAATATAGGCATCGCAAAGTCAAACGACGTAGCGTCTACTCTCCGGTAAAATACTGTCGTACAGAATATTGGGACAACTCTATTTTTATATTTTAATGAATTCTAAACATCTTCTCTCTCTAACTTCTCTAAATATTTTTTATTTGATTTCCAAGACCAAGGGGTTAAAATTATCTCGAACGTCCTTAAAACAAAAAAAAAAGAAGACATAATTCAATAAATCCGCAAATTTTATTAATTCTTTGTAGCTGTATGTGTTGTATTCAAACACATACAACTGAACCATCTATTAGTTGGACTTGGAATTCGATCTTGACGATTCGTCCTCGGTAATGAAATTTCTATAAAAGCAGGGTGTAATTGGGATGATACATATATCCGAAAACAGCGCTGTCCAGGTTAGTGCCACAGAGGCAACGCCAGCGGACAGATTTGCACTGCCATCTCTCAAATTTCGAACTCACTTAACGTATTAGTAAACAAAAATAACTTTATATTCATCAATGTATCAACGAGGGAAGTAAACCAAACCTCAAGAACCACACTTTTTTCGCTTTTAGATCCGAGCCTTATTTTTATAAAAAACAGAACCTAAAAAACAGAACTTCTACTTCTTTTTTAAGAACCGAACCCTTCTTTCTAAGAATTCCCCCCCCCCAGAGTTTTCAAAAAAAATTACTCTAACCTTAATTGCCAAAATACGATTTGCATAAGCGCGTCTTGGATTCAATAGTATTTTTTTCATGTTTTCCAAAATAATTATTTTTTTTTGATAAACTATATATTATAAGCATTAACAATAATATAATACTCGTATTTTAGACAAATCTGAATTGAATCAAATTCAACATGAAATTCAACATGTTATATTGTTTGTTGTGACAATAATTTTTTTTTTATTTTTATTTTGTTTCGTCTATTGAAATTTTTTCTCATATCCTTTAGGCCATTGGTAATCCTATCTATCAATCTCATTGATTTTCACTTTAAAATTATGCTTTTTTGCATATTAAGCCATTATAAGCTTCGAAAATCGTTTATTTTTCAATTCAGTGTATACAAATTTAATTTATTAGAAAATAATGTTAGTGGGCCAAATTCTACATGACTAGTTGTTGATTTTATTTACTTGTTATCACACATAATCGCAACTTGACTCGTGTCTCATGTGTAGGTACATATAGATTAATTCACCTATTAAATCTATATACACCATTCTGTAAACGTATCTCAAACACACCAAAACAACTGGTAACGTCCAATATAACTAACTGAGTGTAGGTAGTACCAAAATGGAACATGTGGTATTTGGTTTTGTCACACGTGATTTATTAACAAACCTTTTTGTTTGTTTCTATCGCTGCCACCACGAAGAGCTGTCGGTTTTAACTTACCTTATTTATTAGCGACTAGGTACATTTTTTTTCCCTAACGTCAAAAAAATAATACAGAATTTCACGTGAGAAAAAGTCGACAACAATTATTAAAATCGAGGTAACAAATTATAATTGATGTGTATTTTATGAAAATGTTGCTTTGAAGACATAACATTTGAAAATGGATTATTGAGAAACCTGAATTATTATTATTATTATATTTCAGAATTGATGAAAATGCAAAGATAACATCTGTTTCCTTTTCATAACATTTCTCTCATATGTTATATGTTTTGAATTTTATCAATTTTTAATTCTCCGCTTAACACTAAATTAAACACACACAATTTGTTTGCTATGTATTTTTTGATTTAAAATGTTATTTGTAAGATTTTACCTGCTGTACCACACACCATTTTCATAGTTTATATATACGTAACGAATAAGAAAAAGAAAGAAATCCAAATTTACATTTATAAAAAGATTTCAGAATTGTTATTTCCTTCTACAAATAAACAGTATTCATATAAAAAATAAAATAAAATAAAATAAAGAAAAGAAAATATAATAAAATAATTTAAAATTCACCTCACATATCTCGCATTTCCTTCAAACAAATCAGTTCTGTATTATTACATACTATACGAATGAATATATAGCACATCGTACTTATATTATTACTAAATATATATACATATTTTAAGGGTATATGCAGCAATTTATACCATTAAACATTACTCACATACACACATACACACAAGCACACAGTCAGTCTAACACTATGTTTTATATCTTAAGGTGTATCTTAAATAAGTACATAGTGACTAAGATGTTAGAATAAAACTTTATAAACCTAATATTGTAGCGTAGATATATAATATAATTTTTAACACTCTTGGGAATTTATTTAAAAACTTAAACGTATTACTTATACATACACTGGTTAGAACCTGCTTGGGCTTAAGGTACCTGGTACATTTGTGCTTGCTTTAAATACAACACATATTCTCTGGAGACGTATATGTAATATGTAAAACGTCTTCCAGTTATATAATTTATCTACTTACATTTTACTTACGTTACATTATTATTTGAAAGAAAAAAAGAAGTCAAAAAAAAAAAAAAATTAATTAAATTTGATATAAATGTTAAAGTAAAAGTAAAGCATTTCTCAAAAATGTTAACGCACAGATACATGATTTGACCATTATATATCATAAAATTTAAGTAAGCACGTGTATCAATTTTTACATTATTCTAACATTTTATTTGTTTATATATTATAAATTATTCAAAAGACGTAGATGACGTTGAAAAGTATAAAATTTGCATAGATTAAATGGCTTGACATTGTGTTTGTTATTTTGTTTTCTACTTATTTATAGTATTAGTTTTAAAAGCTTTTATAAATTTTTCATCAAAATGAATTGTCCTTTTTGGATAGTCCTTTGAAAAGTATTTACCTCATATAAATTCTTATATTATTCCATTTCTTTTTTTTTTTGAAGATTCAAAAGCTTCGGGTAAGAATGAGATTGTGATGCAATTACGAATTTAAATAAAATTTCGGAAAACAAAAGTTTACCCGAAGAGCAATTCTATAGAAAATTGACGAGTTAAACATAATGGTTCATACAATGGTTAACAAAATTAAGAGTACGAGAACAATGAAAAAAAGGACAATAGCTACAATCTGCTAAAATTAAATAACATGATATAGATTTCAATATAAAATATATAGGAGTAAATATAACGTTTGTAAAGATTAACTCTCTAAAAAAAAATAAAAATAAAAAAACAGGTCCTGAAAAATATAAATATTTGTTTTTATTTTTTTAAAGTAAGTAGGTAGGTACTACTATAGTAATTAATAATATTAATTCAAAAAAGAAAAATCTAGATTAATCCTAACTTTCGTAAGCCAAATGTGTGGATGATTTTCAAAAGATGTGGAAAATGTTCGTATAAGGTGTTCCACATACGAACTGAAAATCAACACAGATCGATTCCAAAACCAATATATTTTAAAGAGTCGACTATGTCGCGTCTAACAGTAAATCTGAGAGAAAACAAGCCTTTCAAAAAAAAAAAAAAAAATAATGTAAAAAAAAATATGTAAAAGGTTTATTGAAACATGTTTGCAATACGTTGATCTAGTCTTACTTAAATCACTCAATAAAGACTTCAGTCAAATGCCTTGTTAGAATTCTCTGAGGAAATAGAAAGAAACACGTTAATTTATCTACTAGAGATAGACACTTGTTCATCTATACTTGTTTAACTTATACAAAGACATTTATTTTATTTCTCTAGAACCAACAAATTGATTTATTATAGTGAGGGGAAATCCTGTAAAATTTTTAAAAGTTTAAAAATGTCGATAGAATAATAATAATACTAATAAAAAAAAATAAAAGAAAATATGCTTTTCGTTACCTCAACATATTTCATTTTAATGGAAACTTTGAATTTAATTTTATTTACAAATTGCTTTGAGGTGCAATAACTCTTGTTTAGCTTTTAACATCAAAATTATGTTATGTATTTTATAAAATATTGAAAACTTTTATGAAAATTTTATAGACATAATAATTGTATTATTAAAATTCATAATTATGAAGAGAGTAAATTTCATAATATTATATTCTGAATTGAAGCGACACTCATTATATTATTAAAAGTAATTAATTTTTATTAAAATATATATTAATTATAATAATGCCATCATAGAAAGTCGGAAAATGTAAATTATTGTTCGGTACCTTATTTTAAAATAGCTGGGGTAGAATATAATATATATAAATAAGACAGGTGGTGTTGTACAATGTCAAAACTTTATTAATTTACTGTACCTTTATTTATATGTTACGATGTTTATGTGCTTGTATTTGTTTTTACGTAGGTAAAACCGTCATACATTTAATTCATATTATATTATATCCATATTTGTCTTTTGTTTGCGCGTTTTAAATCTTCAAGCTTCATGCTTGTTTTTCAATTTTTCCATTTATATTTATACGACCTAGCAAACATTTCATAATAATATTATTTCTATATATTGTGTGTTTATGTATGGGGCAAGTTCATTGTAAATAATATACTTACTTTATAAAAAAAAACCTTTTTCTCTTTTCTGTATGATGATACAGAAATACTTAGTTGGCCTACTAGCACAACATATATGGAATAGAAGTATGTACCTATATGTGCATATTGTATGGCTCTTAAGGTATATTGTATACCTTATTCAGAATAACATTTATAAATTATGTTTATTATTATACTATTTTCTTCTCTGGATGTAGCAACAAGCCAATTTATATAGGTACAATATTATTATGTGTATTGTAAAATTGTAAGGTCTTTTTTTTCGTAATTCGCATATTTTAAACTTACATATCTATAAAATAAAATAAAATACATATCTATTAGGGTGACCCAAAATGCAAAAGCTTGGAATTCTTAATCTGTCACATATGTGTTAGGATTTGGCACCAATCAGAACTTTGCTTCGGTTAACTCTTAGAGGTCACGCAAACCAACTGAACTTTGTTTCAGACTAAAAATCAAAAAATCATAACTTAACAACGACTGATGAATAGTTTTGATTGCTTTTTTTTTAGAAATTTGGAGAGCTAAAGATATCTACTCGCAATTAAAATTATAGAAATATACAGTTGATTTACGCGACCTTTAAAAGTTCACCGATTGAGTTAAGATTGAAAACAGTTAATATCGAGGTTAATATTGAGGCCAATATATCCTACCACATAAGCGACAGACTAAAAAATCCAAGATACTTTAGTATTCCCATATAAAATTTTGGGTCAGCCTAATATATATAATATATATGTATTTTTAAGGTACACTTACCACTGCATATATAAAATCTACAGTTCGAAAATCTACATAATATTATAATAGCTAATATGAAAACCTATATTGATATAGCTGTAGTAGTTTGAGATCTATTTAAACCTATTTCAATTTTATAATGTATCTAGAAGTAACTACACCATATTTAGATAATATATATTGTATACGTGATAACACAATTTCAAGAAGTTTAAATATGTTATTTATTGGGTATATTATTTTGTTGGTGGTGTATTTGATATGGAAATACTAATTATACTTACAAACACATAGAACAACCCTTTTCACAATCAGCAAAACCGAAACAATTGAATATAAAATAAAATATTTGGGGTATGTTCTTTGACGTATAATTCCTTATATATTATTTTATTGTGTATATCCGTATATTCAATGTGTATAGAAAATAATTTATAATAAATATTAGAGAAATTGTACCATATTAAATAATTTTATAGTAGGTTAGAGTAGGTACACTGATTGTACTCTTGTTGAAATTTTCTTTGTGTATATATATTGTGTTATATAGTACACAGTTTATGTGCGCTTTAATATAATAACAAATATATGGTACTCTCATATGCAAATTGAAAAACAAAATTGGTTTGTTTACTTTTTTTGTTAAAAGAGTAATACAAAGTAAAGTCATATTAGGTACTGTTCATATGTTTGTTTGTATGTTCCTCACAATGTAATAAACCTACACCTAAGTAATGCATGTACTTTATTTATGTACCAAAAATAATTGTACAATTGTACAACAAATTATAATATTTTATTCTTAATTAAATTAATTTAAATTGAAATCATGTAACAAATGATCGTTTTCGAGCTACGGCATATATATAATTTAAGATTTAAATATTAAATAAAAATTATATTTGCTATTTAAGATTTGTATTATATATATTGTACACAGTACACATAAAGAAAAAAAAAAAAAAAACTAGACAGCTAGGAACTGGAAGGGATTTAAATAAATTTAAACTAAATTAATTAAAAAAAAAAAAACTGTTCAAATATGGGCACCCTATATAGAATACTTGGTACAATACCTAATCGATATGTCAATCATTATAAATAGACCTCTACAAAGACTGGGAAGAGGATAATGTTTTACACTACATTAAGTATTGACCAATTCTTATCTGGAGAGGACAGATTCATTTTTGGTGGATTTTCAAATACGATCTTTGAAAACTCAAATATTATTTGTATTGATTTTTAAATTTATTTATTTATGTAATCAACTGGTTGTAAAATCGTTCTGACAATTTTTAATAATATAAATTCCAAGCCGCTAGTCCGCTATATTATTTCAGGGATTTAGGAAACCACAGAACCCGCCACAGAAAATGGATACATATTCTCTAATACAAATTAAATATTTCGTTATTGTGTATTAAGCACAAGGATTTGCGTCAAAAAATGCGTTAAAAAAAATTACTCGTCAGCTACTGGAAAAGAAAAATTTAAATTACCGCCAATTAATTGTATACCCTTTCCAAATTTATGAGGTTCATGAAAGTTGAATTTTATTAAATTCCAATACTAAAATAAAATAACCTTTCGAAGTTAAATTTTCTATGTCTAAAATAAATACACTCTATCTATAGTTTACTAATCATCTTATAAGGTGTTTTAAATGCAATCAACGCGCTGCGCTAACTGTGCATATCGATTGTAAAAGAGCACTATTCTCTTTTACAACATCAGCGATTGTAATAGCACGCTAATATTTTCACTGTTTAGCAAGTAGCGCTAGCGTGCTAAAAAAAAGGTTTCCGCACGAATCCCTGACTATGTAATTCAATGCAATTCAATTCAATTCATTTCACTAAGTTTTTTGTTTTTAACATATTATATAATTGTGAGATACTATTATTAATAATTTGTCAGCAACTGTCATTATATTGTTTTATATTCCTATAAATTTTAATTTTAGTGAAATTTTTAAAGAAAATCCCTGATTAATATAAACGACTTATAAACAAAACCATCATCAACGGAATTATATGTTTCATTTTGCATGTGTGCCCTTTAAATTGTTCCTTATATATATTTTTAGAAATTTCATTCTCGGATCAGCCACATTTATTAAATAAGTTGGATACTTACCATAATTTGTTCAGAATGTCAGAAGACATTCTATTGTTTCGAAGATTATTTCTTGGATTATACAAATTAAACAAAGCTTAATATTTCCGGTGTATGAATATCAATATCAAACGTGAAATACATACAAGCATAAATTCTATGAGTGCTTAATGGTTCAAGATCAATAATTTTATATCTATGTTCGTATGGAGGAAACTAGACACTTCTGCACTATAAACTATATATATTTGAGTTGTCAAAAATATGCATATGATAAGCCTCCTAGCACCCAATCTACTGCACCAATTAAACTTAAAGTTAATACAACAAAACTCATTAATAAAAATTGAATATCAAATATCGATTTTTATTTTTCATTATTATATATTATATTGATGAAATTTAATTAGTAATTTCAGAAAAATAATTATATGTATATATGTATTCCACTATCACTTTGCCTTTGATATATAAGCACATAATTAGAGAACTTAATGATGAATAGAAAATAAATTATATTTAATAAAATAACGCATTGGTTTCAACTTTATACCAAATATTTATGGAAATTGGTTACTAATTAGTAATTATTTATTTCATCAATAAACTTACATAAAAGTACTTTTGAAGCTTGTGTGAATTAATGAATTCAATTACAAATTATTTTCGCAATTATTTTTTTTTTTTTTTTAAGTGCTGTTATACGATATTTCTCTGCTACAATATGAAGAAAAAAAATAATAATTCCATTATTAACAAACTTATTTATTGTTATTTGTTTAATATTTAACAGTAATAATAAAAAAAAAATGTAAGTAAACCGGTTTTAAGTATATTTCAAAATATGTTAAATTAAGCTAATAAATATCCCAGTGTTCATTATTTATGCACACACAATCGATTTCATCTATTTGGTTATATCTACCTTTTCTACTATATCATCTTCAGCAGTGTAATAAAATGAAAATGCCAATATCTTCTTACCCACGCTACAATGCCAGCAAAATGATAAAAAAAAAGAAGAAAGAAGAAGAAATATGTACATATAAAATATGTATATATGTATAATATTTCCAATTTATGTGGAAATTTGTCATTAAATTGTATATATTCCTTTCAATCGATTTCCCTACGTATACAAAGAATACGAATACCGCGCGTCATTGACGTTGGGTTGGTTTCATTTTCTTGCTGCCTCTTTGGCTCTTATATTCATATTTTTCTACATTTCATTCACTCCAAATATAATAATAATAATAATAATAGGTAGGTAATTCTGGCTGCCACTACCATCATAATATAAAATTTCAATCAATATTCAATAGGACTTCCATTGTGCAAATAATAAATTTTTAATGGGTGCCAAAAATATTAAATTTTCTATTTTCATCGTACGCTTTTATACATTTATGCAGATATGAAAATATATATAAATGAAACCAATTAATATATTTTTTTTCTCGCATTTCAAAATATGTTTAAATGTAAAATGTAAATATGATATTGGGTATATTATATGTATTTTGGTATGGTGAATGCTGAATGGTGTGACGTAAACGATTAGATTACCGTCAATTATTTATATATTTGTTGAATATTGTGTAAACATGATTTAGATTTGATTATAATAAGGTATATTTTAATATTAAATATTCGATTCGGTGACATCATAACGCAATATCCATTTTTATAAAAAAAAAATAACAGCAGATAACACCTATTAGCATTTTCCCGGGCTTTAATCTTATATTCAAAAGTATACAGAATAAAGTTTTCATAATAAGCAATATATTCAAAAAGGAAATAAAACAAAAAAATAATTGTGCAGAACGAATTCGCTAGCAAGCTGTGTGTACTTCAATTATAATTTGTTTTTGTGTGCACAATATACTTAGTATGTTTAGTTAAATAGAAAATCGCTAGGTAATGTGATCTATGTAATGTAATATAATGTTCAAACAATATAGTATTTTCCAAAAAAAAAAAAAAAAGAAAAAAGAAAAGAAATAAAGAATAAAAACATTTATATATTCACATTTTAGCCAACCAACCACCGACCAGCCAACAAAATAGAACGACAACAAAAAAAAAAAAAAATAAAGAAATATTTCTTCATAAATAAATTAAGAGCAAAATTTTAGTATACATTTTCTCTAACGAAAAATAGCCTATTTCAGCTGTGGAACATATTTTTTTAATTAAACTGGAACTGAACTGAAGTAATATACACAACACAAACATGAAACACAAAAGTACACAAAAAGAAAAAAAAAAAAAAAACATGAACGAACTGACAAAAATAAGTGGTTGTCTCAAGGTTCGTTAGCTCGAGATTTTATATTAAAATATTGTGCACTGAATTTTTTTTTTTCGTCTGTGTGTGTTGTCTTGTTGTTTGGAAGAAAGACAATCTTTTTTTAAAAGGTTCTTGTTTTTATTTTAATTTTTTGTCAAAGCTCGGTTAATTATTTTTATTGCACCCACAACGTTTCAGCAATAATATATGGAATTGCGTAAACTGTGACATTTTGCCGAATATTTTATTATTATTCTTTTTTTTTTTTTTATTTTATTTTAAGTAGACAATAGCTATTTTACTTCCATTTACTTCATGCAATATTTCATACATGTTAATATACGTGTAGTCATTTGTAAATAAATTATATATGAAATGAACGCAATTAAATATAAGAATAATATTCAGTATAAATAATAATGGTACATGCCCAAAAATTTTATAATACATATATCAAAGTTGTCTTTTGTGTTTATATTTTATATCCAACATATAATGTAAAATAATATTATACTTTCTGTCTAGTCAGTCAGAATATGATATTCCGTTGTTTTAACGTATTTCTGAGTCACTTCAAATCTAAAATAAATATAGACTAAGAGATATACCCAAACTAGTTAGTAAAATATTACTTTTTGTTCATAAGCCGTATCTTAGAGATACAGGTTATTATGTGCATGAACTAGGGATATGTATGTACAAATACATCCATTTTACATGTACTTAATTGTTTAACACAATAATCATTATTTTCTGCGTTGTGATTTATAATAGTAGAACAAAGTATAATATAATTTACAAATAAGCCATCGCATCGTTAAAAATCAACATTAAAAAGAAAGAAAAAAAAAAACTGCTCAACCCCATTTTTTGTTTACCTAATTAACAACAGTTTATCCGTGCCAATGGATGGCAGCTGAATAGGAAAAAAAAAGCGATCGAACATTGAACAAATTTTATTTCAAATATCAGTCACTGTCAAGCAAAAAAAGGTTTTCGATTTTTCAGAATTTAATCAGCAATTATAAATTTGTCTTCATTTTCATTATTCAATTATTAATGGGAAAAATAAAAGAAAAAAAAAATTATAAAAAATATTGACTTCAACAGGAGGCAGGCCAGGCCGTATTGTGAGTAATTGAGTTATATTGATTAGGCTATAAGTAAAAGACACAATACGCATACATTGATGCTGCTATCGCGACTCCTAGAATAAAATAAATGTAAATTGTATGTAATATAAAACAGTCAATTTTAAGGGACTTTTTTTTATTTTCTTTTGGTAATTAAGTTAGTTAATCATTAAGTTGATGCTGTTATATTAGCATTTGCACTGTTAAGATTTTATATCAATGACTTAAGCACTGTTATAAATATTTTGTGACATATTTTGCATGAGTAAATCTTTGTAATCAATTTAATTACATAAAAAACTCATAATAAATTCAGTAGGTATATATGTTGTTAGTTGTTTATTACACGTAAGTAGTAAAACTTACTATGGTAAGTTTAAAAAAAAAAGAAATTGTAAATATATAAGAAAATGTTTCTATACGCACCTTGACGAATTCAAACCTAACTAACGTAAATATTATAAATACAGTAAGGGTAATTTTATCAGTCGTGGTTTAAAATTAGTTTATTTTAAACTAATTTTGATTCTAAATATAAACTAAGTTTAACTTGATATATGTTTTTCAATCGAGTTTAAACTTGGTTTTACCATACAAAATTTTGTTTAAACTGAGTTTAACTTAAACTCCAGATGTTGGCCAGTTAAACTTAAATTCAGTTTATGTTAAATCTTAAATCTTGATTCATATAATGTACTTTCACATGCATCTAAAACGGTATCGTAAAAATCGTTAGCATTTTTTTTTTTTTAATAATAATAACAAAGAAAGAACGAAATTTATAGAGTTTAAAGAACCTAAATGTTCAGTGGATGATATTTAATCGAATTAATTAAGTTCCATTGCACCTTTAGGCTTATACCCACCTATTGCGATTTTTTTTTTAGCAGTACGTTAGAGAAAAGAGCATCTAATTGCTATGTTTCTTTCTTTTTCTATGATTGCTTACGTCAAAAAGCTAATTGTTAATTATTAATTATTAACTTAATATGAATTAGGACATAAAACACAAAGTATATTGTATAGCTGCAAATTACAGGAAAAATGCACTTTTTACATTTTTAAAATTTAATTAAACGGAAATTTGTTTTCAATAAACGGCTTTCTATAATATCTACCACAAGTCGATATTAAGCTAAGAAATAAATACAGCACTAAATAAAGGATTTTTGAATAGATTTAATATTATGCCCGTTCTTCACATTTTTAATAAAATAATTGTATTATATATATTATATACTAATTGAGTGCCCATCAATGTATGAACTCACATGGAAAAAAAATCATAATAAAAAGTTTATTATATCATAGTATCTTCTATTATATTGTATAAAATTACATCACAAAAATATAGAATTTAATGAAACTACTTCAAATTCAATGTGTAACGTATAATAAAATACTATAAATATTCTACTTCTGAAAAGAAACTTTTTCTTATCATTTTGTGTTTCTTTTCATTTATAAATGACAAAATAAGTGAGCCATACGACACTTACGAGTTAAACCAATTATTTGACCAAGTGGTATATTTATTCCTTTCTTATATTATAATAGATGTTATTCAGTATCTGGTACTTTCTTTGTTTCATTTCGTTATTATACACTCAAAATACAGTCAAACAACAACAAAACTATATCCACTAAATGAAACTGAAAATGAGAATAAGTAGAACTGTCGTTTTTACTAAAACCATCGTATACATTATTAATATATGTATGTGAATTTTATCTTATTTTATTAACCCAGATATATAAAAAACTAATTAAAGAAATTTTGTGGATCATATAAAATTTAATTATGCAGAAAATTGATGATACCCAATAAATGTATTATTGATATAACAAAAAAAAAAAACGAATGTCCATTTATGCATAGAAAAGAACGAATGTTGTATCCTCTAGATTTCGGCTGTATGTACCTACATATATTATGGTATAATAGTACTTTTTTATTCTTTTCAAATGATAACAATCAATGAGTCAAACCCGAACCGAAAAGCCGTTCTAGAACCGCTTTTTGTGCGGAACTGGCTGGAGCAACTGAACCACTTTAAACCAACATTTTTATAAACCAAGCGCTGATTTGAAAAAAAAAAGTCGGAGCTGATTCAGTCAACATTTTTCACTGTTATAAGCAATGTCAAGTTAGAACATTAATGGCTCGTAATAATAAATATTGTGGTTACCACTATTGGCAGTAGCAATTGGGAATATGTATTATCAATTAATGTCAAGAATTATATGGAAAATTTATCTCTCGCCTAGAGATTAAATGTATGCTTTGCGATAGTGAATTATAAACAAATGGAAATAAAATGTGCTTAAAAATTATAATGGAAGCCATATTTATGGTATATGAAATATTCGTAGCAAATATTTAATAGTCACTACAAATAGCAATATGATACTAAAGTTTGATAGTGGTCATTATTAAACTATAATTGACTCAACGAATGGCTGCGCATATTATATATTATTTGTCTTAATTTTTTACTGTTTATAGTGTCTATACGAGTATAAGTATATAGCTTCTGAATATATTGAATATTTGTTTAAGCATCAGTAACATTACAGCTATTTATCTAACTGCATATATGATAGTGACGATATGCAAAAAAAAAATACTTCGTACATCAAAACTATTAAAATAAAGAAATATTGGATGAAACAATAATATTTTTGTAAATGAATATGTTCAATTTCCCAAAATATCTGATGAAATTGAGAAAATCATTTGTAACAGAACGAAAATTTACAGTCTTGATCAATGGCGAATACTCAAGTACCAGAAATATTCTGGCTGGTTTACCACAAGGATCGGTGCTACCACCAATATTATACACGATATACATTTCAGACTTCAAGAAACCGATAAACTGTGAACTAGCATATTACGCTAACAACTATTACAAAAAATGGAAAATAAAAATGAACAACGATAAAATACAGGTGATAGTTTTTCCATTTAATAAATCACCGAAAAGAAAGCAACGATCGCCACTGAAATATGAAAACACCCAAATTCAGTTCTCAAATGCTGTGAAATACCCCTGGGGGTAATCCTAAATAAAAATCTAAATTTTGGACAACATATTGCAGTACGGGAAAAAGTCAAGTGTTCAAGAAGTCTCTATCTGTTATTGGCTACAAAATCTAAATTATCACATAAGAACAAAAACAATATCTACAGAGGAATCATCAGACCAGTAATGACATAAGGCGGTCCAGTCTGGTACCAAGCAGCTGCCCCACATATCAAAAAATTGCAGGTGGTGCAAAACAAAAACCTCAAAATGATCAACGGACTGCCCTGCAGATTTCCTACGCGACGACTGGATGAAATAACTAAATACCCAAGTATCAAGAATCATCTTCAATTATTGTCATCAAACTCGATAACTGCACAAATTCAAATTATCAAATAATACGCCAAATCATAAATGAATAAACTTAACCTCTGCTTAGAAAGCAGAATTAAGCACAATATTCAACAAATAAAATAAATTCAACCGACCACAAGGTACTTCACAATTATAAATGAAAATATAGCTTACTTATACATATTTATATTTATTTCTGTGCTGATTAGTTTTAAGTTTTAAAAAAATATTTTTCCTTTAAACATTTTCAAATTTTCACTATAATAAAACAAAAGAAATGTTAGATTCTTTAACCATTCGTGCATAGATGATATTAATTTTTCATATTATAAAAGTTATAACAACTATCTTAAATTTTACTTTAGTTTTTGATTTGACGAGTTTTACAAATTATCAAATTATATTTTTTTTTTCTTTTTAATATTCTCTTCTAACTTAGAATATATTAACCAGTTTACCTCTAAATGCTGCTGAGAAATGGTAGGTAAATATAAGAACATAATAATTTCTGCGTGACTAAGGTTAGGGCATTTTATCGAGATTTAATTTAATAACAGACGCGTCGGTCTTACGGAATGCGTATATAACGGTAAGCCAGCAACCATATCCAGCACATAAAAAAAAAAACCCTTTTAAAAAAGCCGTCTTCTAATACTGTAAAAGAGAAAAGATGAAAAGAAAGAAGAAGACAAAAAAAAATTGTCCAAAACATAAATTTACTCAGTCAGCAAAAAAGGTAGAAAGACAAAAGAAAACGGTTATCCCATCTTATATCTATATCTGATGGTATAAATATAGGACGAAGCATAAGACAGGATATCGTATGCTTTAGCATATCCATTATGATGGTACAACAGCAGCAAAAAAAATTGTTGGTTTTATTAGACTTCTGCTTGCTTGTTATGTAGTTTATAATGGAACGAATGGCATATGTCACAGGGATGAATATCTTGAGGGTGAAAATAAGTAACAACAGCAGCAGCAGCCAGCCAGCCAGTCAGCCAGGCAAGTAATAGCAACAGCAGCACTAGCACCGAAACGACGATAGAAATAAATGGTTGCTTGAGGGTTTCTTTTTTGTAATATCGGGATAAAACAATATTAATAGAAGTCTGAAGCAGTGATCAAAATACATAGTCCTGAATTGATAATAATAGTAAAGAAGCTTAGGTGGGTTGTGGGTATAGTGTAATGAAATGACAAATTTTCTATATTATTCTAAATACATATATATTATATATAAATTGGGTTTAAGCTTTAAGTAAGGGGATGTGTGTTATTGTATGTACCTTATCTTTATCAAATACATTATAAGTGATCAATTAAATTTATGTACAAAATATAGATATGAATGGATATTCTATTGAATATGTCAATGAAAGAAGCAGTAGAATTATGAATAGAATGTCAGGCTTAACATATTTTATGGGATAAATATGCACATCGGAAATTTTTCATATTACACAAAAGCCAATCCACAAATTGAAATATGATTTGTGTAGATAGGAATTTTCAAAATTAATTTTACATATATCTATATATTTGATACGACAGAACATTTTATCGTTTCTTGTGATTACCTATGAGTAATACATTATTAATTTAATGGAGAAATATATTTCTCTATTAATAAATCAAATACCGGAAATCACCACACTACAGATGGCAAACTGTTTAATAGCAGATAGCAAGCGTCTGCGCGGTGCTTTTCTTTTTTTTATCCGTATTTGCTAGAACAAATCTACATTTATTTGATATTAATAATATTTATAATATTATAATATTATAATATTACAATAGTTAATAATAACATAAATTTATTTTTAATAAATTTTTCTTTTGAATTTGAGTAGAAGCCAATATATAACCGTATTCAAAATTGATATTAATAGGTCAAACAAAAGCAATACATCAAATTTAAAACGTTTACTAGAAATTATCGTTCATATTAAATCGACGAATATTATTAAAATAAAATAAAGTCCTCTAAAATTACATATGTTGCACTTATTACCATAGCATTTTATACAGAAAAGGGAATTATTTAATTTAGAAAAAAATTGTACCAAATATTAGATCATTTTTATACAACTTTTCAATCATTCATTAAATATCATTTTGGTTATATGGAAAACGGGAAGCGGGAAATGGAAAACTTCTGTACTATATTTATGAATTTTCTTATTACAGGGAAACTTTAAAAATTCGAACCCTGTTTGTTATGTAATCGAAAATTTCACGTTAACTCGAGATGGGGAAAAATCAAATAAGAAAACGTTATTTTGCTTATTGTTTTATTTATGTCTTATGTACCCTAATGGAAAAAAAATTATGAAAATTTGGTTTTAATGAAAAAAACATAAATTAATTCTTTAAAATATGTACCTATGTATTCACAATGATTATTCATAGATTTATTACAAATAATTTTGATGAATTCATGAAATATCTTTGTGAAGAAATTAAAAATTCAAAGAATTTCAAAGGCTTGTTATTTATTAGATCTTACAAGGAATTCGGCTTATCGAGGTTCACAACAATGCTAGTCTAATGCTGTATTTTGAATCTACTTTACTATTTTCTATAATAATAATAATAAATAAAAAATATGTAGTTTAGGTTTTGTATTGCCTACTTTAAAAATTAAAATGTTAATATTATCAGGATTCTCGGTCTTTTCGCTGAAAGTATTTTTCGCCGAAAACCCTTTTCGCCGAAAGTCTATTTCGCCGAAAACTTTTTTCGCCGAAAGTCCTCTTTGACAATAAATTATCTTGCTGATTTACGTAGACTAAAACTTTTTGCAAGCAATAACTGGTTGATTTATTTGGACTTATATATAATATATATATATTAGGGGGTATCGAAAAAACAAAATGTGTTTAGATGGTTAAGGCTGACCCCTTAAAAGTTGCAGCT
>JAABKK020018103.1:0-19587 GCA_011634745.2 Catotricha subobsoleta
AATGATACTATGTTGTAGAGTGACCGAAACTGAGCTTGATCTCAAAGGGTCAAAGGTCATGGGCAAAGGTCAAAGGTCAATTCTTTGTTATTTTTTATTTTTCTAAGAAATTAATAGGTGGATAAGGATAATACTTATACTGTTTTAAAGTGACCGATTGGAGACCGGACCCGTACAACTTACATGTAGTGCATATAAATAAATTGGATACGAATCCAATTTTAATACTCTTTCTTTTTTTCTTGTATATTTTCAAATATAGTACAATAGACTCTAAAATATAGTACATAATATTATAAATGACAACCCGATGTAATTTCAATTTTCAGCTATTGGGATCCAATTTATGATCAAACATTAATGCATGACAATATTGCACTTAATCTGTTATATATTTTAACATTAAGTGATATTGATCGAGGATGGATTATAACAACAAAAGATGTTCGTGAACAATTGGCTATTTTACAATCAAAAGGAAATAAAAAAGAAGTATAATTTTTTGAGCAATTCTAAATTTTAATATGAATATTAATTTTTATATTTCGTTATTTTGTTTTTTTTTTTGTTTTTGTTTTATTTTATAGTATTTAGAAGTAGCAAAAAATCTGCCATCTTATGGATGTATTAAATTCTCAAATGCCATTGTCGATTATCCAAAGCCAAATGAAATGGCCAGTATTGTTATTGGTAATAAAGAATTAAGTATACAAACATTTAGTGGAGAAAAGTGCCAAGAAACTAAATTTAAAGTTACACGAATGAGATGTTGGCGGGTTACAACCAATTATGGTGTAAGTTAATGAAATTACAAATTTTTCTTTGTTATTTTTTTTTTCATTTTTATACTTGTGTGTTAATATTTTTTATTGCGTACTATGTTATTTACTTGACAATATGGAAATATTGTTGCATTTAATTATTACTATTGTTTTTTTAATCCAATCAAATAAACATTTTTTTCAAATATATTTATTTATTTATTGTGTTTATAGAATGAAGAAATTGCATCAAATTCATCGGCTGACAGTGGTCATAGTAGCAATGGTTGTAATAATTATCATACAATGGAATTATCATTCGAATATTTAATGGCAAAAAATACACTGCAGTGGATTACAATTAGTAGTGAACAAGCAATGCTAATGTCTGTTTGTTTACAAAGTATTGTTGATGAATTGCTCAATCAAAAAGATGGACATGATTTTAATAACATTCAGGTAAAATAACATATTATTTAAAACGACGAATTGATTAAATAAGTACATATTAAGAAATAATGATTAAAAGTTTTTTCTATTTTATTTTTTTTAATGAAATTATTTTTTGCTAATAAATAGTTGCATCAAACTCAACAACCAATCTTGTCATATATTCGTCGTGATGGTAAATTATTTCAACATCAACAGAATCGAAGAATGTCAATGTCTAGTTCAACAGAAACTTTGTCTAGTTTGGTTTGTATATATATATAATTATGTATATATTTTTTTAATTAATTTAAAGTTTCATAAATTTCATAATATTATTTTTTTCTTTCTCGGAATAAAAAAAATAAATATATTAATATATAGCCTGAGACTGATGTGCCACTTCATGTTAATTGTGAATCAATTTCTATGCGACAGAAGCTCAAAGAAAAAATCTCAACAACCGTATTTTTCCGTAATGGTAAAGATTCCGTTCATAATGAAGCATTTGAAGAAATTGGTGATGATGATTTATAAATAACAATTAACAACTTTTAAGGAAACATAAATATATATACATATAAACAAATATATAAAAATAATATTAAAATATAAAACTGAATTGACCGAAAATTGTTCAGTCCGAAGAAGCTTGAATAATTGTAATTTGTGAGTAAATTTAAGTATGAGAATATTAAGCAAACATTTTTAGATTTTTTTTGACTGGATTGTATCCAATCATTAATCTTTAAAATATTTTCTTTTAGTCTTAAATTCTAACAAATTGAATGCAAAGTTCAAGCTGAAATGAGCGATTCGGTCACTAAAGAAATTTGTAACAAAATTAAAACGTCTTACGAGAAAAGCCTCATACTAAAACATTAATAATGTGTATATTTTACCGTCTATTTATATACGTCTACCAAACCTAATTATAAAATAACATATACTACTTTTAATCAATTTTATATATAATGTAATAAAACTAGTATAACACGATAATTATTTTTAATTAAAAGCAAAAAACAAAAAAAAAAACAAAAAAATTAAAATAAAAAAGATACGTAAACGTAACAATATACCGATTATACATAAATTATAATTTTTATTACATTTCTAAATATGATTAGAATTTCATATTCGTGTTCGGCTATAGACATTTAGTTATGACTTAAATTGAATCCATCTTCGCATTATGCGAATATGGTCTATTTTCCAATCAAATACGAAAATACTATCAATTCTGAATGGAAAAATTATTTGATATATTTTGTTATGGATTTTTGTTTTCTATTTCGACACATCATAAAAAAATACCGAAATGCGTCTCATATATTAAAAAAAAGAAGAAAAAAAGCAATACTCCATAAAAATACTCATGCAAAATAAAATAAAAAAAAGAACTATTTTAGATCTAGGAATTTTTGAAAAATGAAAAGAAAAAAAATATTATAAATGTGCCAAATATATATATTTTGTTTTGTTATAGATCACTATTATTATTATAATTATTATATTTCAATTAATTTTATGATGATTATTAAATCCAATTAAAAATAGACAAAATTTGTTTTTTTTTTTTTTTGAATAGCTAGTTTATAGGGTTGCCGCGAATACTAAAAAACCGGTTCGAGTACGACTCGTACCCGAATTTCGAGTACTCGATTCGGTATTCACGGCAACCCTACTAATTTATGAAATCAATAATTTTTTTTTTTATAGATTACTCACTATTAGAAATTTTAAACTAAAACTCGTAACGACCAGTATATTTTTTTTGCCGATAAATTTTCGAATTGCTTTTATTGCCACTGATTTCAAAAATTATTCATTAATTAATTATTCTGCTGCTTATTTTGATTTTTATTGTACTTTTTATATGTATAGAGAAATGTATACCGCTGGACTGAATCGAGTTTATTTTAATTGAATGGTGATAATAGCAAAGCTCAGCGCTTTGGGGCACCTCCTTCTGGGGTTTTGAGTGACTTAAATTCAATATTTTATATATAACACTGAAAAAAAAAATATGTTTGTGGCAAAGAAAAGCGTTAGGAGCATATTATGATTCCAGTCCAGTGGATATATTATTTATCTGGGGTGGATATATAATTGATGTTCGAATATTATTATATCTAGAACAGACATATTATAATATATCTGCTGCAAATATATTATGTTTGTGGCAAATATATTATGTCTGTGGCAAATATTGATGAAAATGAAAAAAAAAATTCCGAATTTTCACCGCCACTTTTTTTTTCAACTTTTTTTTCTCTCTAATTTACCTCTGCTAAATTTTTTTACCGCCTTTTTCTGTTTCTTCATATTATTTTTAAATATTTTTTTTCATTTCTTCTGGTTTTGAACACATGAACCTGGGGATTAAAAGTGTGACGGGCTTACCCATTGCTATTGAGCTATTGACTTTACAGATATAACTTAATTGAAAACTGTATATATGAAGTATACTTACATTCCATTGCAAACATAATATCTTTACCACAAACAACATATGTCTACCGCAAACATTATATAACGTAAATAAATAAAAAAAACATTTTCTTAACAAAACAAATGTATTTTATTCTTTTAACATTTAAATTTAAAAAATAAAATTCATTTAAAAAATAACAAATTTGACATTGAAAAACTGAAGAAATTAGATACTAAAAAATTATTGAAGAAAGTTTTAATCAATTACTGTCATATAAAAATATGCCTTCCATCATTAAATCGAAAGACATATGAAGTAGATTTAAATTTGTTTTTATTTAATGACATGCATAAGAGATTGTCATTGAATTCAATGATCCATCCGAAATTATCATCAAATCCTAAAACTAGCAACTCCTCACATTCAAAATATGTAATATTGTCGATAATTAATATTCGGCGAATAATTGCAAGAATTATCAGTTTTTCTCCCAATTTGAATCACAACATTTTTTGAAAAAACAAGCTGCCAATGGATTGAACACGACTTTAAAAGCAGGCAAAAACGGGGAAAAGGGGGCAAATTTTCCCAGATTTCCAAAAGTGCACAAACAAAAAAATACAAAAAATGTGTGTCAATCCAATAATTGATAATTTTTTTCTAAAAAAAAAAAAATTAATTAATAAACTGTTTTGTTTCAAATATTTTGAAGTAGGTATAACTTTTTGTAGTTATATTTAGTAAATTCAATTGTGACCTTAATTCATCGCAAAAATCTTCAAAATTTAAATCCTTCATTTTTCCATAAATTTGTGGTTTATCAAATAAAGTGATATTAAAAAAAATATTTGCAAATTGATATTGATACTTCTTAAAAAATGTATGTATAGTAAGTTTTTACGCCATTTTAGACATTATTTTGATGGAATTTTTGCCAGCATTTTTGGTGTAATTATGCAGATATTTTTATTTGTACAGTGTGAACCATAACTATGATTTTGTGTTATGCAGCGTTCAATTGATGAATGGTAAAATATTCATACTTATAAATGAAATTATATATTATTTGAGACAAATCATAACTGATTTGTTCAATGCGATAACTTATCGTGTTTTAACAAGCAATACTTATTTCTTTTTAAAAATTTGTTGCGAAAACAAATTACAAATCTTGGAGCAATATAATATTAAACAAATAAGTAAATAAATAAATATTTGTAATTTTTTTGCGTTATAATTTTTTCCTTTCGATCATCTTGCTAAGAGTTTAATAATAATTATACATTTTTTAATCACAAATAATAACACCGTAATTTTGAAATACATAATATATATATATTTATATAAGTATTATTACAACTGTGTTAAACATTGAAAGTTAATCGAAAACAAAAGTAGTAAAAGAAAGATACCTGCAGATATAATATGTTGGCGACGGAAATAATATGTTTGCGATGGATATAATAATCTTAGGGCCACAAATTATATTATACTTGTTTGTTACAGATATATTCCTTTCGTGATGATTTATAATAGAATTGTAATATTTTTTCCTACAAACATATTAATGTTTGTTGTTGCATATATTTAATCCACCACGATTATAATATATTTGTATTGCATATATTATATGCTCCACAAACATAATATGTCTACACGGTATATATGCAAACAGTAGAAGAAAAATACATGCTAAAAAATATATCTGTTGCAAACAAATAATGTTTGTGGAACATATGTATAATATATGCAGTACAAATATAATATAATCGTGGTAGATTAAGTATATGCATCATAAACATAATATATATCCCTATTAGCATAAATTGTGTTTGCCACAAACATAAAAATATGGTAATTTTTTTCAGTGTAGGTTTTCAATTTGATCTGTAAATGGTCTTCGGTTAATTGAATTGATTATATAAAATGAAGGTACCGATTATTATTTTTTTTATGAATTTTATACTCGCAAAAATAAAGTTATGTACCAATCCAATTGGCAGCTTGTTTCTTTTTTATCATCAAGTTGAAACATTCGATATGTTGAAATGTGTGTATGTAAATAAAATCGAGTAAGATTTCATATGTATTACACAATGTATCGGACAAAAATTAAATAAATCAAATCTATAATAATATAATAATCTAGCCAATGAATCATAATATTAATAATAGTATTTATTTATTTATTTCTATCAACTGATAATTTACGTTAATAGTATATAATCTTTGAAATATATTGTTTGAATTGTTACTAGTTAATCAAGGAAGTACTAAAATTTTTGGTAAATTTGTGGTAAATCAAAGATTTTATAATCGTGATGGTTGTTCAGTCTACAATAATCCTGCGAATTGGATGTTATAATGTTAATCATCAAGCTGATTAGAGATTAATAATGTTTTAGAGATTAGATTTGTAATGTTCCAATGTTGATAATTTAAAGAGCAGGAAAAAAATTACAATAAATTTAGAAAAATTGTACGTTTTCATTATTTTTTTTTGGATTTTCGTTGAATTGAAAATTTGTATATAGTCAATTGCTAATTTGAAAATAAAAACAGATTTAAATTATATTTGTTAAAATACCTTTAATTAAATTTGTTACAAAATACTGAAAAGAAACATAAAAATATTGAATTTTCGTTTTTTCCCCCGTTTCTTTGTCCGCTTTTTTTTTTCACAGAAATGATAAATTTGAAGTTGATATATATTGACATATAAATACTGAAATTAAGACAAATAAAAGTAAGTTATGTAAGTACTTGATGAAACTAAAATCCGTATGTCCAACTTAAAAAAAAAATGACAATCCCACGGTCAATTTCTCTGGAACCTGAAGTTCAAAATGAAAACCCTTATATCGATCACTATCCCAGAAGCTATCGTTTTAATTTCAGCCAATTTGGTTAAGTATAGTTGCCGAGAAAAATGTGTTAACATGTTCTAAAACATAAAAATGAAAAAAAAAAAAAATATTGCCCCGAAATTAATATATTAATTTAAATTAACTAATGTATTCGTAAGTTATAATATTTATTCTTATTGCAAATATACGAATAAATTATAATAAAAACAACAAAAACTACATTTCGTTACCTTATCTTACCTTTTCTTAAAGCTCAATTTTTTCATTTCTTCCGTTACGTTACCTTAAAGATAAACTTTTTAGATGTTCTGAGATATTTTCGTTATCGGCTTAATATCGCGCGCTACTTTTTATAAACCATTATACATTGATTTCCTATAGTTTAACCACTTTAAATTTACCGTCGCCGCACTACCTTTTATAAACCAGGCTTTTAGGATATGCAAGATTAGAGACTTGTCCGACTTACGGTCTTGTATTTGTATATCTATTAAAAAAATTTTTGAGCAAAAAAAAAAATTCTCATTTACCGCTTTTTTTTTCAATTTTTTTTTTATTTACCGCTCTTGATTTAAATTAATTTCGATGTTGCAGAAAAATATATAAAAAAGAGGAAATAACAAAATATTTCCAAAGATCATATACATTTTATTTCGTTATCATTTTTTTTTTATGTATATTTTAAACTGTTAAATTCACTTACGTTTTTAAAATGAATGTAGATTGTAGATATTTTATATATTTAGAATAAATATCGTTTTTACTCCATATTTTTAATAATTTTAATTTTTTTTTTTTGTATAAGTTCCACTAAGTGGACCGGTCCACCAAATGGTTTGCGACGAAGGATGGTCCAATTATTGGAATTATACTGTATTCAATATATAAATATATCGCAAAAATGTTGATCAATATTTTTGCGATAATAACGCATGCAGTGTGAACCATAAATATTTTCTTTTAATTTTAATATTTAAAATGGGGAAATGCAGTAATTCTACATGCAACATAATATAATAGACCAAGTTGTTAAAATGTATTGTATAGTAATTTAAAGTTATTCTGGCGTAAAATTAAAGTAGTCCAAGAAATCATAAAGTTCTTCAAAAACTCAAAATTGAGATTACTTTAAATTACGTTAAAAATCATAAACAGCAAAAATCAGAATTTGTATTTACTTTAGGAATACATTACGATTTCCTGTATTACTTCATTAATTAATTAATAAAATTCAGAAGAATTTTGAAATTAATTCAAAATATAAGAAAATTGAAAGTAAAAAAAACTTAATTTTGTATTAAAAATAAAAATCTTACGTTTAATAATCGTTTTCTTTTCTTGTTTAACAATATTTCGGAATACAATTTTTAAATTAAATGATAAATAAACAATCACACTTAAATTATAATACGATTTAAGAAATAATCGAACATAATGTTTCTGAAATAGTTCAATTGCTTATATTAAAATTAACCTAAATACGATATTATTGTCAATAAATTCTACAATTTTTGATGCTATAGATTTTTAAATTAGTGGTGAACACCATTCACATACATATAATAATTAATCAAAATGAAAATAAAAAATACTAAATTTTAAACATGCGCATTTATTGAAAATGAAAAACCAGCAAACATTAACAAAAAAAGGTCATATGGACCAATAAAACTAACTAAACATATGCAAAACCAATTACATTTACGTTAAATTTATTTAGAGGATAAAAATACTCAGACATTATACTAAAAATATTTTTTAATTTTATTATTTTATTTTTTTTTTCTTTTAAATTTTAAATAAGGTTTTCTTTTTTCAACTACTAAATAATAAAATGGTTCTAAATAAGTACGTATTCGGGAATTCCGATGTTATTGAGTATATCAAAACAATAAAATAAAAATAAGGTACATTGTACATACAATCGACATTCATGATCATACAAACATGCAATCGATATAAAACTATTTTAAAATTATTGTCTTGCGTATAAGTAGTTCAATAACATAATGTCATCATTTTGATTTAATTTATGAATAGTCCAAGACAAGGTTTGCAGCAAAAATTACCGTGTTTCCTTGGAAATTATGAAGTAAAAATATATAAATAAAAGCAGACAAATTTAGATTTATTTGAGAAAACGCCTGACCGAACATAGCAATTCAAAATTATCACGACTTTAATTGGAATTATTCTGCAAGCTGATCATACAATATTCGAGGGATTAATATTATTTTTTTTTAAATTTTATTTCCATTGAACCTAAGTAATATTCCCTTAATTAAATAACTAATCTTTTAATAATCGCCTTAAGCTACGTTTACTATTTCTAATATCACTACTTCGTGATGTATAATCATCATCGCTAGTTGGCGATGAACCAAGTGGTTTAATCACACAATCTGTGCCAGGATGATATGGACACAAACATTTCGTACAAAATATAAAAGAACATGCTGGTCGTGTACATTTAGCATATTCATCATTTATTGTTGATGGTGGATTGGCATCATTAAAACTTTTCCAATTATAATTTTTTATGAAATGAAATTGCTTTTCAGTTTTCTTGAAATTGAACCCAGGACACGATTCATGTTTCTTTATTGCACCTAATGGTGGTGCAACCTTTCTTTGTATTGGGTGGTCAAATTGTTCTTGCTTGACCTTGATGATACTGTAGCCATCGCATCTTGGACATTTGGTCAGTTTATCACCTTGTTGCAAAGTACGAACAATCTGTTTAAATTATGTTTAAAGTGGAAATATAAGTAATTTATTAAGAATAAGGAAAAATGTACATACTTTTTGATTCTCGTGAAATTTCCGTTTGGATGGACTAACTGGCGGTGAATGTGGCTCAATAGGTCTTTTATTATTGCGTAGTATGGCTTGAAAATTTCTGCAATTAAACGGCTTACGATTTTGATGATCTTTGCAGCCATCTATAACATGAACATCGGTAGATTCAATGGAGTCAATATGACGACTTTTCATTCGTAAACTATTTTCTTTTGACTTTTGGTGTAATTTTAAGTATTTTAACCGTCTGGTGTTTGCGAAATGATTACTTTGTATTATTTCTGACCATGACTTAGACACCATATAAGCCATTAATAAATCCTTATCCGATAAATATCCCAAAATATTAATAATGGGCGGTCTTGTATGCGATCGTGATAAATGTGACAAAATATCTAATTGTTCAAAACCATGATAACTCCTTTTTGGAGGACAGAAATCATAAAGTTTACGCTTGGCTACTGGGGGTGAGACAATACTATCACACGACTTATTATTAATTACTGCTATTGGACGTTTTAATAATTTACGTTTGTATGATTTTGGTGGTGTACAAGGTAAACGTGAATAAATTATCGAAACTATTTCCTTTTCTGCAACAGCTGTTGTTGTAGGATTATAACTGGTACTTCGATGCAATTTTTTCGTAGGTGTTCTTAACACATTTTTATTTGGTAATTGTTTCGAATTTTTGTTTCGTAAAGGTGTGTCAATTAAAATGGGTGAATTTAATAGCGAATCGAAATCTGACTTATTATGCTTATTATTTCTTATTGGACTTTGAGCCACATTTTTAACAGCATCACCATGTACAACTTCATCATAAATGCTAATATCCATTTCGTTAGTTGAAATATTTGAATCCTCAATAGCTTCTTCAATACTGCTTCTATCACTAACACTATGAGGTATTTTTTCTTTTGAAGGAGGTGTTTTATTAAAAATTGGTAGATTAAATATTAAATCAGTATTGGATTTGTTCATATAATTATTGTTATGGTGATGCTCTCTTATTATACTTCTTTCGATTAAACTGCTTTCATTATTAGAATTATTCACAGGGCTCATACTCATCACAGAATTGGTATGTGATGTGGTATTTAGATCATTAACACCTGTTTTATGATTTAATTCCACTGTTGAAGATTTCGCATCTAACTTAATAGACAATGTAGTATTGTCTTGATATGCTAAATTCGGTATTCCCATTTTTAGTAAATTTAAAACATCATTATCAGTTTGATTATTAATAGATGTCAGTGCAGCTTTATTTAACGTTTCTTTTTTTAAACCAATATAGTCATTTGCAATATTTGCCGATGTTCGTGATTTAATAACATTTTCAAATTGGTTTGTAGAAAATGTCAACATTTTTCTAGCTGGATTTGGTTGTATTTCCTCTTCCTCAAGTTGTTCGTCGTGTTTTTCCAAAAATGCTTGCCAGTTGGTTGATATTTCATTTAGTACTGTTCCACTTCTTCGGGCTGGACTAAAACTTTGTGTTTTTCGAAATCTACCTTTCTTGAAAGCATCACCAAAGCCTGAACAAAAAATAAAAAAAAAATATTAATGTAAATAATTATTTGGTAACATTCATGAACATAAAGACCGAATATTACCTCCGCGAGATGTACTTAGAAAATGACTTTTAGCCACTGTCTGTGTATTTCTCCGTTTATAAACTCCATGCTTTGGCGTGCTTGAGTCAATCATTGAAGTGCGTTGTAGAGTTGGTTGACTCTCTTGCATTACAATACTATTATTGTGACCAATTGGACTGAACTCTATAGATCGATCAACTATTTTCATTGAGCAATTATTTTCATCATTTTCAAATTCATGCACCTCTTCCGCTAAATAGTTTCCATTTTCAACGGATTTTAATTTATCAGAAAATGACATGTGAGTATTGCTACTGAAAGAACTGCCTTTCTTACTTGGAGTAGTTGTGCCTCTTACTCGATGTATACCTCCAATTAAACATATCTTTTTATCACTTTTTTGTGGTGATCGGTCCATCGAACTATAAAAATATTTTGATTTGGTTGGGGTTACTTCCAATGCATGTGCAACATCATGAATTGGGGTAGTGATATGAAATTCATTTATTTGTCGAATACTTTTCGTTGTGGGTGTTTCGGTTAATGCTCCTGATGAAGTGGGTGAAATAAATGTGGGCTCATGGATTTCCGAAATTGGTTCTAAATCAAAAAAGGTTCGTACTAATGGTGGATTTATAATTGGCTTTGGTGTACACAATCCGACAGAAACTGCCGGTGATGATAAATTGCTTAATGCTGTTAAATTATGTGATGAAGATGATGAACAATAACCACTTTCCAAGCCAATATCACTTTCGTTAATTAACTTTTTGTTGTTATGATGGGCCGGAACCGCGATGCCGCCATCGTTATAATGAATTGATGAATCGGTGGTTTCCATTGTTGTTGATAAAACCCGATATTTTAGTCTTCGTTAGCCTGTAAATTTTTTTTAAACAAACTCTAGTATGTTTATTATATGAACAACATCGACTAAGCATCTAAATTATGTATTAGGTTCATTATAAAAGTTTATTAAATGTTTTTAATTTTTTTCAATGAAAATTAAAATAAATTGAAGAAAATCTTTTCAGAGCAAAAAATAAAATAAAAATAAACAGAAAACAATGAAAAAAAAAATAGTAGCCTATTGAACAATCTCAGCTGGCTAAGAAATACAACAGAATTAGGCGCCATTTTTCTCTCAATACACAAAATATAGTTTTACATGAAAGAATTAGTAAAATAAATTTTTTTTTTAAGGACGCTTACTAATTCTGGGATGCCCAAGCATTTCAAATTTATTAATTCTATTGTTTTTAATAAAACAAACATTTATTTGTGCAAATGATTTTTAATAATCAATCTCAAAATAATATACATATTTATATTGTTACCTTTCGCGTCCTTGACCAGCGAAAATACCACTTTCTGCGTTGTACGTCTCGTCAATTATTTAAATATTCATGTTAGAAAAAAGTAAAGGGAATAATTTATGATAAACATACAAAACAAAACAATTGAATTTACTATTAATTAATTGCACGTAAATTCATAAATTATTAAATTATAAAACTTAAAACACTCTCAACTAAAGCGACTTTGCTTGCGCCATATTTGTTTTTATAGCAGTTTTCTTTGCACTATATTTTATTTATGATTTTTGAGTGGATACGTTTAGTCTAAAGGTATTATGAAACGAATTATTTTTTTTATTAAGCGGTATAAGGTATAACTAACAAAACTATATACTCTGTATATCTCTGGTTTATACAGACACTATACTATTACTAACCACTCATTCAATCTATTCAGTAATTTTTAATTTATATATAAAAATCTTCACTGATTTATTTATTTAGTTAATCCTAATCCAATACCTGTAGATAAATTTTATCATTTTCAAACTTGAATGAAAATATTTCATTTATTTTTTCAAAATATTCTTAGATATTTTATGATAGTTCCTTTTTCACGTGAAGCCCGTACCACACACAAGCAACTTGATTTATAAAAAGAACGAAGGTGAATGCCAAAACGTCGATTGTAGATTCACAACTTAGCGGCTGTTCACAAAGTATGTCACGCTAAAAATCGTCTTTTTTGACTCCCCCCCTCCCATTGTCCCGGTTTGTCATGCTCGACCAACTCTCCCCCCCCCTAACGTGACATCACGTTTTTCAAATAACTCGAAAAAATAAAAAAAAACAAGCTACCTATGAATTAGTACACGGCTTTAATTTTCGTAGGCATGTGTATTTTGTATTTTCATCATCAATACCCGGCAACTGAGTCCGAAGAATACCTAATCGATGTGGTAAAAAACCAATACTTTATTCTTTTCAAAAATAAAGGAAAATAATTTAGGGATGCAATAAATAGTGAATATTCGGCTTCGACTGCGTTGTTTCTAGACAATTTAGAAATTTATTTTTAATTTTTAGAATATTTGTGTGGTATTGAATAATTTCGGAACAATTAGGCTTTGGTGCCGGTAATCGGCTAGTGAGGCATGTCATATATTCAGTATTCGGCTTGTTGCATCCCTAAGGAATCTGGTGTGGTTCTCAGATGAACGCAAAATACAAATGTAAAAAACTTTAAAATGTAGAAACAAGCGAATTATAAATACATTTCTTATTTCTTATTTTTATTGATGTATTTCTTATATTAAAGCAAAAAAATTCGAGTGTAAATGCATAATTTTTTTTGTATGTCACGTTCGGCCGCAGTCATGTTCGGGTGTAAGTATTTTCATGATGAAATGGCAAATCGTTAAATTCCGTACCTTAAGGAACATGTTATATAAAAAATGCATAAAATTTCTAGTCCGTAGCCAAACGGTAATCTGCGGTAATTTTGGTAATCCAGGTTGAGATTTTTTTTCTAGGTCGAGAAAAAAATAAAAATAATTTTGGGCTTAGGTACCAAATTTCACACCCTCCAAGGGGGAGGAGATACGGCAAAATTTCGGAAAAAAAACTTAAGAGATAATTATTAGAGAATTTACTTACTAGACAAAATTTCGGAAAAAAAACTTAAGAGATAATTATTAGAGAATTTACTTACCTTTCAAAGAGTGTACTTTATTTGAACGCTCTACGTGGCCGCGTTCATGACCTATGATTTTTTAACTGAATGTCTATATATCACCTCTCCCTTGGGGGGTGTAACTTGGTACCCAAGCCCAACATTTTTTTTATTTTTTTTTTGACGTAGGAAAAAAATCTCAGCCTGGATTACCAAAATTACCGAAGAGGGCTCTTTTTTACCGTTTGGCCATACGGACTATTCAGTTTAATTAATAATATATATTATACTAAATGCTAAATTGAACTATGGTGGCTTATGTAAAAAGTTTACTTGCGGATATCAACGTACCACATATGACTCTCCTCCGAACCAGACACTTTCTTCGACCTATTTTTCATAGAACAAACTATGGCAAAAATCAAGCAATGCATCGTGTTTCTAGTACATTTAATTTGGTTAGCCATCATTATGACTTCGGTATATCGAGAGAAATATTTTGAGAGCGCTGTATTGTGGATTTTGTTTTATGTTTAATTTTAGTTTAAATTTTGATTGGACATTTGTTCCTAAGTGATAAATTGTTACCTTTGAGTATCTATTCGAAATATCTTAAATTTGTCTCATTTGTTGCCTTTATTAATTAATTAATGAATATTGTCTTTGTCGTTTTTAAAATGGTTTTTGATCTCAACCTTTATCTTTAAGTTTTATGTTTTAGAAATTTTATATATCTATTTTAATATGAATTGTTATACATTGTCAAAAAATGTCTTATTTTTATTTTCCCGTAGGGTCTCAAACCCGTAGGATGTTCAATAAATAAATAAATAAATAAATGTTGGCTTATGTATATATTGCCGGTAAAATAAAAATGTTCAATTTGTTCCAAATATATTATAATTTTTATTTAAAAGCACAATTATCGTATTGGTGTTATATTACAAAAATATGTTAAATATATTTAAAGTTAAGCGTAAAGAGGATAAAATATTGGAATTACTAAATTATAGTATGTATAGTGTATACCTATAAAAAAGATTATTGCGAAGTATTTATTATTTTGACCGCCGTTAAATTTAAAAATATATCCTGAAGTTCCTGATAAATACTTATTTGGTAAAATTATAAAAATCCATATAAGTACAATTTTTGAAATTTAACGAGACCTGATGGAAATTTGTATGTAAGCATATTCTATTGTTTTGTTTTGTCCCGATTATAACTAAAAAAATTGGTTCATATTTGCAGACCATTTAATATTTTTATAAATTCATGAAAATGAAAAATTAATGTAATTAACCTCAAATATTTATCTTTACAATTCTTTCGGCAACCCTAATAAGCATTCCAACATAAAAAATTATATCTTACATTTTTAAAAGAATTTAACACCTTCGTTATCATCAAAACTAATCAATTCACATTTATTTGATTGTTGCAATAATTTCAAGGCTTTAATTAATACACTTTGATCCAATTGTGCAAATTCCTGATCGATAGAATTTTCACCATTTGTTATTTCAAATAATGTACAAACTGTTCCCGACATTCCATTATCAATTGCCCATTTATATATTATATTGGCCCATTCGTCCAATGTAAACCAATAGATTTCCCATTGGTTTCTCTTTTTATCTAAAGCAGCTGCGTGACCATTTCTTTCTAATTGCTCTAATATTAGAAGTCTACCATCAATCGATAAACGACGATTTATTGTTTCGTTGTTAAACAGAGCACCATTTTCATCATTTATATTGAGAATGGCCTGTTTTGTATGCTTTTGATATTTTAACAATAGATCAGCCCAGGTATTAAGTTGAAGTTCACGAACTTTTGCGTGAGGTTGAACTCTGTAAATATAAATCATATGAAAATGTATTGATGCAAAAACTTTTAGTCTGGTATGCAATTGCTGTAAATGATGAACTTAAGCAAAACTAAAATTATTAATTTATCTATTATTTTATTCTTATTAAAACAGAAAATATTAGCTTACGTAAAAAATGGGGGAAAACTATATTCCCAAGGCCAATTAAAATCACCCATGTTTAAATTTAGACTATTTTGCACTTTAACTATTTTGTTAGAATTTTTTTACTTGCATTTTCGTTTACATTCACTAATTTTTCTTTATTATTTTTGTTAAATAATATAAAAAATTAAATGCAGTTGTTTATAGAAATCTAAAAAGTCAAAATATGTATGTCAATTTATTTACGTATAATTCTGACATTTCATATTATTGTAGTATGGACTCACACCAAATGAGCTCGTTTAAGTTAGTTCTCTACAATCAAAGGCAACAGACGATTTTGATTGCATTGAACTTAACCTAACGATATTTCCTTGTTTTATCTGCCGAGCTCATTTAATAATATTTTAAATGTTTTTTTTTTTTTAAATTAAACAAGCTGCCAATGGATTGGTACAAGACTTGATTTTTGTAAGAAAAAAAACACTTGGTCAAAAAAAAGAGGCAATATTGCCGAAAAAAAATGGATATCGTCAGTATGTATATTTTTGTCAAACAAAAATTCTGCGTCTTTTAGTATATCTACCATCAAAGTCCGGCGGGCCTATCTTGATATCCAGAAAGAAAAAATTAGGGGCAATACCGTAAAAAAAAGCGAGCCAGTTTTCCCCAAATTCCGAAAGTGGTCAAAAATAAAAACAAAAACAAATTCTTAAACCAATACCTATATATGTCCTACTGTACTTGATTTTTTTCTCAAAATTTAGCCAAATTTCTCAAGAATGAAGAAAAAAAACTATGCAATTTTTCTAATATGATTTTAGGCTTACAATTAAAATTATGCGGATGAATCTTAAAATCCTAACGGCCTCTTGAGGTTGCTGAGAGTAAAATATTTTGTATTAATTCAATAATAGATTAAAAATGAAAAAAAAAAAAACTTTTTGTGCTTAGTTAAGATATAGCTTTATTCTTAAAAATATATTAGGAGTATTTAAAATTATGAAAGACAAAAAGTTTAAAATCACTTCGGAATGATGAGAACAAATTCTCAACTCGCTCGAAGTCTAAAGCTAAATTCACATGGATGTAAAAGTTTGATGTAATTTAAAGGGCATCGATGTATTTCGCATTATTATGTTGGCTTTTTAGTTGAATTTCAGCGAAATACATGAAAATACCAACATAATAATACGAAATACATCGATGACCTTTAAATTACATCAAACTTTTACATCCATGTGAATTTAGCTTTAGAGTACAGGGGCTAATCCATAATACTAGTACGGGGGTTTTCGATTTAAGTATAGGGACTAGAGCCTTTGATCATGAAAAACTAATTTTTTACTGCTAATTACTTGCAAATATTTCCAGATCATTAATTAAAATTTATTACGAAAAAATTGAGTAAATAGAATTATGTTTTGTTTTTGGGTTTATATCAGGATAAGTTTTAAAATTTACATTGAAATTTGTTTATTTTAATTTTAAATAATATTTTTTTTGAAGATCAGAAATCATTAACGCAATAACATTTAAACTGAGTTTTATATATGTAATATGCTTTAACTTATATACGCGTATAAAGTAATAAAAAAGTGGTCATTATTATCTTTATATTTCTTTGTAAAATTTTTAGTTTTTTTTTTTAATTACTGACCACAGATAAACCAAATAGATTGACCAGTTATTATAACTAAACAAGAAGATATAAAAAGAAAAGAAAAGATTTTTCAAATTTCTGGATCTAAGGATTGGTCGGACGGATTTTGATGGGCCATTCTGACTTGTTTTAATATTCCGTTTTTTGTCTTAATAAACAATTTTTTTTTCAATTTTTGGTTTTTCGGGTGGTACTGCCCTCTTTTTTTCGGCGGTATAGCCCACTATTTTTTTTTGGCGGTACTGCGCCTTTTTTCACGACCACGTGTTTTTTTTCTTTCAAAAATGAAGTCGTGTACCAATCTTGTACAACTTGTTTTCTTAGCCCGCCTTTTATATATACTTTAGGGTGGTCCAAAAAACATATGAAAATACTATTTTTCAGAATCATGAATCTAACTAACTGTACAGATTATTTTAGGAAATTGAAGAATACATAATAATTTTTCCACTTTATAAAAAAAAAAGAAAATAATAAAAAAATTAAAGAGTGATTGGACAAACTTGTTATGTACTAAAGAAATGTTTGGCATAAAATTTTAACAAACAACGTTAATTTTTAATGTTATATTAGATCGCGGCATTAGAAGTTATGAGCGATATGCCTTGAATTAAATTGCCCATTTCAAGCATATTTTGAAACTACTATTACAGTGGCTCAGAGTGGCCAAAACTTGTTACCATCAAGGTAGAAAATGTGTATCTTGAAATTTTATGAAATAAGTATTTTTTAATTTCGCCGTGAATTCGCTTTATAAAAAAATTCCTAACAAAAACATGTTTTGACCCCAATTTGAAGAACTTTTTGAGGCCCGGTAGCACTAACCAATAATCATTGCATAAAATATTTTTTTTTTATCTTTCTTACTTTTTTTCAATTTCCTAAAATAATGTGTACAGTTAGATTCATAATTTTGAAAAAGGCTATATTGTATTGGACCACCCTAATACTTATAGTGAGATCATAAGCTAAAACGAATTTTATATATTTTTTTCTAAAAATCAAAATGCCTAAACTTCATGAAATCGATTTGAGAAATTCCAGCACTAAAGTGATTTTTTAAACTATGGTATTTGCCTAACTCTCCCTAAGTCCCTACGCACGATTGAATCGAAAAGTTTTTTTTTTTTTTTTAAGTATTTTTCATACTTCACATTAATTTTTATTTGTATACGCTTAAATTAATATGTTAATACATAAATACACAAATTATTATATTACTTGACTAATTCCACCATGGATGGATGCTGCTAATAATCTATCGTTTGAATATAAATATTTTTCTTGTTTTTCATTGCGCTTGATTGTATTTTAGTAATACTCGTCATCATTATTGTGTTCAAGTAAATGTTTTACAAAGCGCCAGGAAAAGAAATAAATAAATTCCGTGAAGCTCAATAAACTGCAACCCAGAAAGAATCCAGCCATTCCACCAATGTAAACTACATACAAATCAAACAAGTATATGAGCAAATATTAAATAATAAACAAAGTTTTCTCAGCAATTAAGGACATATTTGGTAAATATTTATTATTTTAAAATTCAACAATATTTGTGTATAGGCTGCTAGCAGCTTACGTTTACGTGTAGTATATGCCTTAGAAAGCTATATCTTCATTAAGTCAAGTTACAAACACAGCTTTTTTTTCTATAATCAACATAAGGCATGTATTGAGCTCTCAGAATAATAATAGAAATAAATAATGCGTTGAAAGAGACACAGAAGGATCATTTTCATACATACCTATACTGGTAATAAGTATCTTTGGATTCAATTAAATTAAATTACAATGCTACGTTATGAGCTTGTCTAGTTAATGTAATATGCAAGTACTACGTCTAGACGTGTGCGCCGGCGCGAGTTTTACCGGCGGCGGCGTCATAAGGTTAGATAGAGGCGGCGTGGCGTTTTAAAACTCTTAACTATCGGTGGCGGCGGTGGTTTGAAAACCGAAATAATATTATTTTTATAAAACAACTTTTTTCTCACTTTAAAATATTAAAAAAATATTATTAAAATCAGCTCACTGATACATATCTAAATAATTTGATAATTTCATTATGATATATATTTTTTAATACAC
>JAABKK020018114.1:0-19586 GCA_011634745.2 Catotricha subobsoleta
AAGTGACAATTTTAATAAGAGTTTTTTTTGTTCGAAAATTTTAACAAGAGTTCTTTTTCTCAAATGCTTTAATAAGAGTTCTTTTTCGTAGTGTGTAAAGCCTAATAAGAGATATTTTTTAAAATAATATTAATAAAAGAGCGATTTTCAAATAAGAAAATTTGATAAGTGATTTCCAAAAACTTTTTATAAGAGTCGTCAGTCTTTGCATTTTGCAAAAAGAGCCATTTTCTCGTGGAGCCAGCGATATATAGTATCGAGTACGCTACTCTGTGCAAATTGTTTAAATCATTTTTCTTTAAGCAGTATACCATGCAGCCATTACAATTTCCGTGAATTGAATTAAATCAAAAATTTATATATTTCTAAACCTGTGATAAAAATCTCACAAATGGCAAAAATTCGTAAAATAAAATTAACGATGGGTCTCATATAAGAGTAAAAATGCCTAAAAAATATATATATAATATATATATAGGTACTTTAGCGAGGGTCTCATGGTTTTTGAACCCGAATCCGGCACTGTGCCTACCTAGAAAAAAAAATCTAAGCGCTGTAAAAACTATTAGGTAGTTTTATTAAAATAGGATATAGATATTTTTCTGGCATGATTTTCTTATAAATTAACAATTTGTAAAAATGTAAGCTATCAAATATAAAGTAGAAAAATTTATAATAAATTAAACCAAATGTTAAAAAACCACATTTTTCTCTTGAATGGCAAATGATTCTCTTTTTAAGCTAACATAATTGTTGGAACCATTACTTTTGATTCGATTGGTCATATTATATCTCACCGCAATGAAATGGTAGAAAATGTCCAATCTGCCTCTAGAGATTTTTTTTTATTGAAATATGTTAAAATCATTTCATAAATATGCTATAACAATGTTATATTATGCCAATATCCAAAATCATAACCATAGCAAATATTTGTCGAAAAATGTCATATCAAATGGTGTGAAATAATAGCATATATCATGCAATGGTTGGGTCGTGTTTTTGCTGCTTTGATTATAGCATGATATTCTCGTTGTACTGCAATGATTATCCCATACAATACAATGTGTATTTTTTTTAATAAGTTATAATTCGCTGGAGCAATGTATCTTTTAAATTATGGGGTACTTCTGAAAGTTTCATATACACATATGTGGCTTATATTTTGAAGACTCATTTATGAAATTATTATGACAACAATGGCATATCATGCTATATTCACATTTTTTGTTTCGTTAGGGGCATTTGTTATCAAAATTGAGATAACAATGCCATTTTGGAGTAAATAATGTATACGAAAAAGTGCAAAGTTCTCTCAATTTCGTTAAAAAAAAAACCATAAGAGGTTTTTGGTAATGCTAACAATAAGTTGTATATAAATAAATAGTTCCAATGTTTTATACTCTAATTTACGATTATATAATTTAATAAATTAGGTATATATTCTGATTCTGCCTACTCCTCCTAATATTCTGTGGGTATTTACTTTCTTACTGATAGTAAAAGAAAATATACACAAATTACCATTTAAATGAAAATTAGCACGCAACTTGACTCAAACTCATTAAAATTTCCCAGTCTTTTTACTTATACATTGCGAATCAAAGGAATTTCCATGAAACTAATAAAATATAAAAGCAACACCAAGAACCATTTTTATTTTTCCTCGTACACATTGTATTCAAACCTACTCGCTAATATTTATGAATAGAAAGGTAAGTGCGATGAATAAGTATATAGATGACGTATATTATATCTAGATCTACTTACGATCCTCCTTCCCTCATCGTAGCTCTATGACTTCTATTATAATATAATGTATAATAAAATTCGTCATACATAACATTACTACTATTATTATTAATAAATGTATAACAAAAAAATGAAATGTTTTTCTAGCATGTGATGCCAATGTTATGGAAAATTGTTGAAAAAATGTATATACATATTATAAGTATATATTTCTATATAGAAATTTGTCTTTTGTTTTCCGCGATACGATTTTTAGAATACATATTTTTTATAAATGTGTGACACTTTTACTGTTACGCATTTATAAAAGTTTAAAACAAATCTTTTATTATATTTTTATGACGATTTGAGTCTTAATTTTTTTTGTAATAGTGACATTATTTAATTGTATTACATTACGTCACGTTACATTACACATATGTGATACTGCATCCCATTAACATTTTTTTTAGAAGTCACAGAGATAAGTTTTAATTGTAAACCGTAGATATTTAAGACCGAAACCACAATTCAAATTTGTCAGTATTTATTTGTGATAATTGAAAAGCTTTGGTCACGTTGTTAAATAATATCTCATTTGTTTCTATTTGCACCTAACATTATGAACACAACAAACATCAAATTAATTTCAAACTTCTGTACCAACCATCCGGAAACTATAAGCTTGAGCCTCGTATTGCAGCAAATACCTGTGAGTCCTGTGACCAATATCTCCCATGGCAGTAAACACCATAGTATCCTTTAAACGTTTGTTGAGCGTAAGACAATTATTAAACACTCCAATTTAAGCTTCACTTCAAACTTCAAATGCATTATCCGCAGTATCAAAATTTAATGATCTATTATACAGTTCAAAGAACACTGAATTCTTAACTTTATATAAAATTAAAATATACTTTACTAAGAAAATCCATTTATTTAAATAAGAATAAAAAATTCGTTTTTTGTTTTTATGTTCTTATAATTATAAAACTGTGAATAGATAAAAAAAAGTATATAACAAAACTATTTTTTTTAATGTTAGTCGTATCTACATTTATATCGTAAATTTATTATGGCGGTCAATACCATACAATTGTAATACTAACGTGGCTCAGAATGTTCAGTGATGGGGGGGGGGTCTTCGACACAAAAATAATTCAAGGTCAAGTTCAAATAGCTGACATGCTATTATAGTAAGTAACGAACCGAAAGAAATGAACTATAAAAACTAAGAGAGCAATATACGCATATTGTCTATGATATTGTTTCTTGCCAAACCATGATAGCCTTCATAATTAAATATTTAACTGGCATAAGCTAAGATTAGCCAAAAAAAATTTAGATCTGATTATAAAATAAAATCATTAGTCGGTTTACAATACTGAGTATATGGATCAGCCTAGTGTAATAAGAATAGAGGATACGTAAACGAATTATGAGAATGGCTTCAAAATACAAGGAAAACATTTTAGACATTTATTTATATCTACTAATAAAGTTTAATCAGCTCAATAATTATTCAATGAAAGAAAACAGAAATTGATAATTTGAAGTATTATGGCTCAATCTACTTGCTCTGAAAATACTAATTATTACAATTGATGTGTACGTAAAAATTTGTAAGAGTCGAATGAACAACCATTAAATTTAATTGAAAACAATAAAAAAAAATATATAAAACACACACACACATATCCACACTCAACGCGGTTATTGACAATTAACTAATATAAATCCGTAATTGCCAGCCGCATCATAACGCATACCGGTCTAGAATGATCATGTCAATAGCCGCATATCTTCGCTCTTCAGCTAGTCAATTAATATTAATGACACACCGAATCAAAAGAGAAAAAACAAACAAATATTGAATCGAAAATCAAATTGTGTGTTTATTGTCTACTACTTCTGATGTATTTTAAGGTATAAATATTTAATTTGTTATTGCAAAAGTATCTAATTCTGTGTAGAAATTACAAGAAAAAATGATTCACACACCTCTACTACAGTCAACCAATTTTTTGATATTTTATTTGTAAATAAACAAGACAACAATTACGAAATACAAAATATAAGCAGTACACGAATCGCACGAACAAAACAATAATAAATGTGTTATCAGTCACTGATGTTCGCTTAATGTACCCGCTGGTTGAATTTAAATTGAGTAAAAATAATAAAAAAAAAAAATGAAAATGCTAACCGTTGCCAAATTATTTCGGTACTAATTATTTGCATTGTACATTGTTTATAGGCAAATGAAGAGGTCCGTGCAAAAAAATTAAAAGAAACGGTTGAGATAAAATTATGTGCTTCTCTGCGTCGGTGCGTTTATTTTAATATCATTTGTTTATATCTAGAAGGTCTTCATGATCATCATTTTTTTTTTATGTATTCATATTTCACTAAAGTATTCATACTCACTCGAAATTGCTTTCTACTTTACCAAATAACAAAAAAAAAAATAACTAAATAAATAAAAAAACCACTGAGGAGAGAGTATGTGTCAAATTTTTCTTTAATTGAACTTTCTCTTAATTATGATTATTTTATTATAATTAATCATCCAGTCAGGACTGAAGACAATATGCTAAGTCGAGAGCTCAGCTTGTTCAAAAATTTAGAACAGGAAGTGTAATGGAAGCACATTGATAAACCCATCCAAATATCATTTAAAATTATTTTTGCTTTTATTTTCTAAATTTATTATTAATTCCACAGCAGTGAAAATGTTAAAACGTCTAAACATGAAACATATCTCTAAATTTAAATTGTAAATGGCACATAATAATTAACATATTAACAGAAATAGTATATATTTGATGGACACAAAATAACAAATTTCATTAGATGACAAGTTAGAAGTTTCGGATTTGGATGCTTTCTTTAATGTGTATAACAATTCAATTATTAAACTACTTATATATTGTGTATTTTTAGCTATCAGTCCCATGGCACATTAGAAAATGTAAATAACTGATAAGGTTGTAAAAAGTTTTCGTCATGACATTTTTCTGATATTAAGTCGTAGGTAATTTTTTAAATTAAAATAATTACTAGAGTACTAGAGACAAATTGTTGCTAAATATAAGTAAACATAAACACGTTGCGTTGTTAGCTATTGTTGACAAAATTTTCAAAATAATAATATGACAACACAAATAAAAAGTACGCAATTGTATTTTTTTCTTTCGATTTCTAATTTTAAAAATAATAGTAATAATAATAATAACATAATAATAATTAGTAATAATAGTAGTTTTTACATTGTTTGAACAGATTAATTTATTGTTTCCTGTTTCTTTTTTTCTTATTTATATTTTTGTTTGTAAAGGTTTTTTTTTTTTATTAACTTGAATTTGCTGCAATCAAATGGAATGGCTGTATCTGTGTATCAGCAGAAATGAAAACGGTTACAATTATCGAGAATCAATTAATTTAACATTTATTTTAGTTTTATAAACAGCTGAACTAGCAACAGATATATTTAATAGATATCAATAAATCTACTTGATTGGAGGGAAATTTTTACAAATTCACTAAAAATAAGCACACCAATATAGAAAAAAAAAATGTATACCAACGAAAAACATAAAATATAAATTTAAAATCGTGTTCAATTTTTCTTATTCATTTCAATTCATGTCGTATAAATTTATCGAGAAAAAGAGAGACCAACAAAATAAAAAAAATATTAAGTCAATGACCGGGAGGGGGCCAATATATTATCATTATTATTATTTTTATTATACTTTACAGCATGTAAAATACCACAAATAAAAATTGGCTGAATTTCTATCAAAAACAATGTTATGGTTATAAGTGTATGAAAAAATATTGTATTTTATTCAATTATGAATGTGTTTGTATGGGTGTTAGTGCTTAGTGGTAGGTATGTTAGTATGGCATATTAAAAAAAAAGAAAGAAAGAATAAAACAATTTGCAATAAAAATCTCGGATATGCTTTGAGGTAGTTAGTTAATGGAAATTAGGTTGTTAAACTTTTAAACAAAAGATAAATGATTGTAATGCTTGTAACAGTAAATGAATTGATCATTTTGATTTTAACGATTTTTTTTTTTTAGGTTTAAACCAGACATTAATGAAGCTTATAAAAATATATATGAGAAGTTGAATGGATAATTTGTTTGCATAGTATAACTAATACATATAACAGTTAATTTCAATAATTTAATAAGAATTTAAAATAGAGGTGACTGCGTAAATTAAGTTAAACTTGTAGTTATATTGTAATATAATGGGAATTACAATAAAAACAAATAGTCAAAAAAAAAATATTAATTCTATTAAATAGCCTTGGAAATTAAAGAAAACTGATTGACGATTAATAGTGACTATGGATAAAAAAAATTGTGCACAATATCAGCTATTCAGATACTACCTGGCTGGTCATTGAGTCAAAATGACTAAATTTATTATGCATTGAAGAACCATTTCCGTTCGGTGTTTGTGCCAGACAATATCCTAAACCTAATGTAAAATATCATACTGATTTTTTTTTTCTTTCAATTGAGTATTCGACCGGGCGTGCACAACTTCAGTCAATTCAAAAAATGTTAACCAAAAAAGAAACCAATTAATTCTTCAATAATTATACTTTAGTTGCCGGCATGGTAATTCGTCTTTTCTTTTTTTTTCCATTTTTAAGTTTGCTTTAATGTGTTGTATGAATGAAGAAGACAATGTATTATGCGATTTAAATGCGAATGACCTTGTTATTGGTTGATGGCCTTTTTTTCTTGCTGTAGTCCAACTAAATTTATGTTGTTAAAAAAAAAAAGTTTATTGACACTACGGCACACCGGCAAATTAATATCGAATCTCTGTTCGTTGTATTTTTCTTTTCATTTTTTTTTATATAAGTATATTATAAATATTTATTTATTTTTTGTATAGGTTTATTTGTTTCGCACTAAATTATTATTCTATGCATGACTTAACAAACTCATAACAAAATGATGCGTACCTACTCGCACAAAGATTAATCTAAAGAAAAGTACCCATCTGAATGTAAATTTAAATATTGAAACATGAATAAGCATGTTCTCTATGAACTGTTTTAACTCTGGCTCTGACTAACTAGTAAATTATAATAAAAGATGAAGTTAATTATTATTATTTTTTCTAACATTTAAATCATTTTTAAACCGAAATTATATAAAGCAAAGAGCAGGTAACCTTAGCTTATACTACCATATAGTAAGTATCAATGGACTGATAAAACTGAAATCACTCTGCTCAGTGACAGGTTCTTTAATACAAAAAATGTAATAATAATGAAATAACTGAGGAAATAACAGTTTGTTACAGTTCGCTTCAATTCAAATCTTTTACGTTTTTTTTTTTGTTTTGCTTCATTTCTTTTCTATTTTTTAATACGACAGCAATGCATGATGGGTATATTTTAATTTAATGTATGAATTGAGTGATTTGTTTTTAGTTTCCAGAAAAATGCATCGTAACCAGTTTAATTCAATATAAACTTTTTGGACATTTTCTTTCGACCAATATGAATATTAGGAATGTTTTCTTTGTGCTCTTGATCTCGATAGAATTCATTGTACGTTAATCGACCAAAAAATGGTTAGTAAAGATAAAGTGTTATTATTTTGTCAGTAGTGCAATTATAAAATCTTTCAAACATTTTTTTAAAGTAAAATTAGAGAAATGAAAAGTTAGTCCATCATGGAATCTACCAAATAGTAATATAATAAGTAATTAAATCAAACAAATTGACAGTCATGAATTTGTAACAAAACGCAACAATATCAAAAAAAAAATTGTGACGAAAAATTTAGAAATGAATAAAAATAACACGAACATAAAAGAAAAAGTGATCGTCATATAAAATAAATTATTCTTTAACTAAAAATAGAATCATAAAATAGATACTAATCAATATACGTATAATCAATATGTATATAGTAGGGGTGATAAAAAATGTATTTTTTTTGTTGGACGTTACGTATATAGTTAAAAATGGTTACCTTTCCAATCGCATTTAATATACGAAAATGTTAACTTACTTTAAAGGTGAAGAAATGAGGCTATCAATTTATCTTGTTCTACAAGCTTATAGAGAATTTTAGTAGGCGTTTAGAAAGTCATCGAAGTTTAAAATTGGTTTATTTTTTTACTTTATTTATGAAAAATTTCAAGATTACACAAACAAGGGATTTTGGGGAATACCATAACTAATTGAACCAAATTTTTTTTAATGTCGATGTCATCCTCCTACATAGATGCATACAAAAATTCTGTAAAACTTTGTACTCTTCTTTCTACCCCTAAATTCACTTGAAAGTCAATAAACAGTTTTCGTATATAAAAGGTGGTTGGGCAAATTTTTATTTTGTAACCATTGCGCCGTCCATTTCGATCACCCCTAGTATAATCCATATAAATATATAATCTATATCCAAACACTAATACTTACTGTCTATCAAAAAACTAATAATTATAATATGAATTGTACAATCATTTTCAAATCGATAATGTTTTATTATTTATTAAATTTTTATAATATTTATAAAGGTCTTGTGTATATGTTTGGTACCGATTTTTATTTATTGCCTTGCTACAAAGTCAGCATAAAAAAACACTTTCGAAGAAACGAACAAATATATATTTATATACATATATTTATAGATATAGAGAAAGAAAAACGACTTAAACTAAATGTAACGTCAGCATACAGAATTTTGAATTTATATTCCATTTATTAATCATCAATGGTATGCTTACTATTATTTTTGCTCAGGATTATTACATTATAAAATAGCGTTTAACTCAGCAGCTTTATATAAAAATCGGCCAACAAATAATCTCGACAATATATTTTCTATATCAGAATAATGCATAGCTTTGGCTATTCTTCACTTCTATATATAATTTTCGTCAGATAATATCTCAAAGACATATAAAGTTTATTTACCTTTTAAACTAATAGTCAGAGAGTACGATGGCCAAAAGATGAAGTTAACTTAACGTATCTACCCAAAAAGAAAAAAAGAAAAAAAAAAGCATAAAAACATAAAAACAAAAAATAAAAGAAAAACTGATATATTTTCATAATACTATAAAGGTACAACATCTTCAACTTACACACTATTACTATACAAAATACACAGTCAGAGCAACCAACCAAACCGCAAGACCGCACTCGACATCAAAAGACATTATCGCTTTATCTTGTTTTATGTACATATTCAGTACTTATATAGAATATTTAGTATTTAAGAGTTTTGTTCATCATACTCGATTAAATGTATATAAATAAAAACTGTAAAAACTAAATATTGCATTAGACACGTCGTACGAGTATGAATCGAATTGAATTGGTTTCGATATAACTACTTGAATAGAATACAATTTAATATTTTGATATTATTATACATTTATTTTATATTGAAGCTATAACTCTCATTCTATATGAAGTTACAAAAAGGAAAATATGTTAATGGTCCCGATCAAAACGATAAACTGATGAAATAAAACAAATGTTTTTTAAAAAAAATAATGCTACAATAATTACTGCAACACAAGATGCAACAGTTGATTTATTCCAATCGAAAACTTGCCGAGAGTATTTAATTAAAGTAAATTTAAAATTTTTTGTACGGCTGTTATTCCGCCTATGATAATAAATTATCATGCAAATTGGCATAACTTCTAAACGATTGATCGTAAAAGAAAAAAAAATGGAATAAAGCGACTTTCACTTATTTCTGAAGTCGCAACTTTTCACTCATATGGAGTTTTTATCTAAACTCAACCGTTTAGAAGTTACGCAAATTCGCATGATAAATTTTCTCACGCTATCATCATAGGTGAATTATACACATAATTTCAATAAACAATATTGCTTTATGGCTCTAACACAGCATAAATTGTACGCATCAACATAAAAACACAAGCAGGACGTTTATTAAACTGAACCTGACCTTTATTATTCGATAATATTTTTCTTTTTTCTTTTTTTTTATTTTATTTGCATCGTAACCGAAGAAGAATAGAGCTAAAATCGTATAATTTACAACAATATATCAACATGTATATCATTAAGCATAGTATGACAAGCTACTAAACCAATGCTGATCTTATCCATTCTAATCGAGACGATAACGCAACAAAACAAAAACATAATGCTTAAGTAGAATAGTATATAAATACGAAAGAAATATGTATTCTTGGCTAGTCAAACAAAAAAAAAAAAAACGTTTTTATTTATTTATTTATTTGTTTATTTACTGTTGAAGCGATCAGTAATTTGTTGTGTCTACGACTCAAACCTCAAAATTGTAATATAAATCTTTTAAGTTCATGAAATTGTAGGCAACAAAATAATTTCAATATGAATTCATTTCATATTTCATTTTACGTTAATGAAATAATATTCATTACCAAGAATCAAGGGTCTAATGCTGTGTCTGATCGTTGCTTTCATATTGAAAAAGGAAAAAAAAAATATTACTCAGTATCTTAAAAATTTCCTTTCCATTTATTAACACCAACTAGTTACCACCCCGTCTTACTCACTGATTTATCAAAGTGAATATTCATCAGCCGTGTATCTCCTGGGAAGAAGATTCTTTATTTCAAAAAAATTGGAGTATATAAAAGACAGTAAGTAATTCTACGTAATCTACTTTATAATTTAAATGAAACATAAGACATTTTATTTTTGTAGATTGTTTGTATAATTTATGATTTTATTTTATTATTAATATCTGGCAGTCTGGAATTGATAATCAACATTAAATAATAATTAAAGATAATATACAATATTCAAGAAAAGGACATCTGCTAGAAATAAAATCAATATATAAACGTATTTCAAATTGTAGTTGATTATTTAAAAAAATATTTTAATCGTATTACAATGTAATTTATATTTCTTCAAAAAAAAAATAAAATACAAAATTGTAAAATTGTTAATTCGCTCATAAGACGCATTTCAAACCAGAGAGACGAATCGAGCAAATCGAAACCCCAAGAACCTGCCATGCAATTTTACGCTATTACAACTGAACCTTTATTTTTCACATTAAGAACCAAAGTCTCATAAAAAAAAGCTTATCTTAAGGAATTCAGAATAAAAATTGACAATCCCAACCGAATTGCAGTCAAAAAACCGAACACTTATTTTTCACTTCAAAAACCAAACCAAAAAAACAAATTACGTCTCTCTGATTCAAATTGAACGCATTAGTATAATATGTCACCAGAGTTCGCAATAGTAAATTGAGAGATAATTATGATTTTAATGGAGTTTTAACCAATCAGTACGACTTAAACGTAATTAAGTTTAAATTAATTACTGATGATCTCTCTCTAGTGTATTTAAGGTGTACGAAATGTATCTTTACGTTAGGTGCGTACACAGGGATGTAAAAGATACTTCAAAATGTATCTTGTAAGATACAAGATAATAGATACTTTTTTAAAAATACGCAAGATATTATCTTGTATCTTAAGATACGTATCTTCTAACATGTATCGAAGATACTTGCATCTCTGTGCGTACATTTCTTTTACATTAAAACCTATGTTCAAAATTTAGAAATAATAAAATATAACATAATAACTGGGAAATATGAATAATAATTATCTTTCACTGAACATTTATGATTATTCTCCGAAAACTTTCAGCAAAGTTCATATATATACATTAGCGAGAAGGTTTTTTTTCATATATCTACCTATCCTTTAATCATCATCCTAAATATGCTTGAAAAAGGATCGGCGAATTTATCTGAAAATTGGACAGTTATTAAAGATTAGATTGCCTTGGTTTTCCACAATCGAATTACCTTAATTTTTTATTATTTCCAGAAATTTACCTACTAAAACATTTCAATTCAAAATAATGAACGAATTGAAATTTATCAAAAAAGTTAAGTTAATATTTTATGTATAATTCCCAAGTGAAGCCATCAATGTCAAATGAACATAAACAACAAATAAAACTGGAGTTTTCATAGCAATGACGCACAAAATGAAACTTCTCAAGTTTTCAATCAAAATAAAAAAGAAAAAACCTCCCCAAAAAATATCCTTTCTTGTTCCTACAAAAATAAAACAGAAAATTAAGATAATTCAAATATACAATTACATAAATCTGACTTAAATAACGACCACATAATTAATATACATAAAAATAATAAAATTTAAATACGAATAATTGAAACATCAGCAAATATCAAACGCAGAGGCGAAAGAAAAATGATACTTGTTTATTTACAAATAAAATTACCTAAACAACAAAACACACTGATTATCATTTACCATAAGTTAACTAATCTAATACACAAGATTATTATTAATATTATTATGTATATATTTGGAACTAACTTTACTAATAATAACAATCGACATATAGAACTATGAGTTATGTTAACAATAAGCAGACGACTAAAATTAAAAAATTACACAATCATTTTTACAACGCACGCATATTAAAGCAATGATACTAAATGAAAATATACAGCAACCGAGAAAAAAAACTGCGTCGCATTTTCTTTTGTAACATACATTTTCTAAATAAATAAACATACAAAAAAAAAAGTATATTTCCTCATCAATACGAAACACGTACCAGCGTCTTTCTATTATTACTTATTGGATTGTGGGCTTAAAATATAGTTGAGTGACTTTGTGGTATAAGTAATGCGTGAATATCAATCATTTTGTAGTATATAAAGGAACGGAACAAAAAAGAATATATGAACGATGTTTATCTTTTTATAATAATAGCTGAAGTACATACAATAATAAAAAATAGTAATAAAATAGATAATAGTGTCAATAGCTGCAAAATTTCACTTGTATACAAATATAAATGAATACAAATAGCACTTTTTTTTGTTTTTGCTTTTCATAAAAGCAACAACAATAACATCAAAACCAACAACAACATCATCATAACATCAGCTGCTGATTTCAAGGTCTTTTTGCGTTTTATTTTAGTTACACAAAATAAAAAAAAAAACAAACAAACAAAACAAAAAAACTTACCCAAGTCACTAATCGTACACACAATAATAAACTTCATACACCAATCCATACACACTTGTCACGCATTTGTACGTGCTCTGTACCCATACCTACAAACAAAACAAATACACGCATCCCATCACCATCAAGTTTATAAATTGCAATCTCACACTAGAATAATACAATATTTTCCCATCAATTTGATAATTAAGCCAAGTGAATGTAAAATGTTTGAATAAAAGCACATTTAATACTAACACAAAAAACAACAGCACACCAACGAACTTTCAAACTATAAAAAAAAAAAAAAACAAATAAAACAAGAATTTAATATGATCGAACCGCGAAATTAATATACCTTTGCTTGGGTATTTGAAATTGACTATACGTATTCGTATAACAACCGATATGTATAATACTTAATAAAAGTAAAAATAAAAAAGAATAAAACTGAATAATAATAATAACATAAAAAGTTGCTTGCATATACGGACCAACGGCATTCATATATACAATATACAAAAATCATAAACATAAAACAGCTGTTTGATTGAAAATTATAGACCTAAATTACGTTATTACTTAATATGTTTCGTGTTCGTCGCATTATTATTTATTTTTATATTTTTCTTTCATTTTTTTTTTTTTTTATTTAATAAAACGCAGTTTTCAAGTCGAACAACTTTTCTGTTTATATTTTGAGGTGGATACGTATTTGAACATAATATTATGTATTTTAAATTAGGTGCCAGAGGTATAACCATTAATTAATACTGTTTTAAGAAACTGAATCGCTATCTTATTTCACAAGAGAAGAAAAAAAAAACAAAACAAAACGCGCACTGGAATTGTATTAGCTTTTATTATGGAATTAATTATTACCATAAGACACATTAAACTATATTTATACTAAAGTGGCTGGTTGAGATTAAGCTTTTGTGTAAGACTACATAGAGAAATAATTAAAAATACGCACGATATGTTGTAATATTGCACATGAAAAACATGCAATCGAATCGAAATAACCTAATTTTATGCTATTTCGTTAATTAATTGATTTTCAATTTGATCCAACATAACGGTTAAGTACTTACTATTTATAGTTGATTGTAATGATAGTAATTACAAGAAATTAGAAATAATAAAAAATAATAACAATAATAATTTTGTTTTGTTTACCTTGGATTAAAATTCGAGCTCTATTGTAGTATGTTATTTTCTTAACAATAAAATTTACGCTGAAAGTTTTGATAAATCGAAATATTGTGTGTATGCCTCTTTTTGATGATGACTTTGTTTCTTAGATAATTTGCAGTGTTGCAGTGTTTACTTTAAAACAACGGTTTAATTATAACTAAATGTTTGGTTTTGGGGGAAAAAAAATTTATTGCCCACCAAAAACACTATAAAAAAAAATATATATATCACAAAAAATCCTCTTTAATGTTTTTTTATAAATTGAATTATTTCTTCATTTGATCACAAATAAATAATAAATGTTTCGATTTTTCTTTTGTCAACTTTTAAATAACAAATTGATTTAATTAATAAACGAACCACACCAAAATATTTTTGAATAAAGTTCTTTTCAAAATATTTTGCTTACTTGCGTTTTTATCTTTCTTTTTTTTTTTTTATCAACTTCGTATTGAATATTCTATTAGACAGAATATGTTTAGGGTGTTGTAAATTAAATAATAAATTAAAAAAAAATATTATTTTGTTTATTATTTCTTTTTTTCAAAAAAAAAAAAATTTATCAACAATCTAAATTCTCTTCTAAAATAGGACCTTTTAACTGCACTAACGTTCAAATGTAACTGAAAATATTAAATTGTGGTTTTTCGATTCACCACTCACCAACAACAGCAATGCCAGACGAAACAGAATTATGTTTACACGAAATGTATAAATGTGTGTGTAATCGTATATAGCGTATAAATTTATATGTATCTATAGATAGAACATTTGTGTATATAAGATTTTTATTGAAAATTAAAAGATAAACTACGTATTTATTATGTTGGTGTATTTATAAAACATAACTACCACAATGGCATTTTAAAAAATATATCACACAACTACAACACAATTGTACGAATTTCATTTCATTCCATTTTTGTCTCGCACAAAACTCATATGTTACTATTGTGTTAAAGAAATCAAACTAGACTCACACTCAACTATCAAATTCAAAACAATACCAATACATAAACAATATGATTTTGTTACTATATTTTGTATTTTAGTATGGAATAGGAAAAGCGAAAAGGTGATGTCTTTTAATTAATTTTGAATACAATCATTTCATTTTACTTTTTTATGCTTTATTTCTTGTACAGTTATTATTAAATTAAATTATTATCGCTGCTAAAAATATTGCAAAAAAAAATTAAAAAATATTGCACACCAACGACAGTTTATTATATGAATAACACACACACAGAAAAAGAAAGTGATTTAAGGTACATTTAGACGCAACAGAAAATTAACAATAATTATATCGCAGGATAGCCACCTATCGAGGACAAATATTCGAGTACAGTCTTTGAAAATGAAAAATTAAACAAGGACTGAAAAACAAGGAAAAATATATCTACTTAAAAAGTAGTGGTTAAGTAGTACTGAGGAAGTACTTAAAAGTACTTATAAGAAGTATATGTGTTCGAAAAACAAATTCAAGGACTGAAGACATATACCGTAATTCGAGGACGTCCTCGATTTTTTTAGGCTAGGTGGTAACTCCAATTTATATTAAAAAGAAATATTCTAACCCCTATCACCTACACGAAATAACTAGTAAATTTGACCAGAAAAATCGTTTTCAAATAATTTTTTCTAGTAGAGTGGTATGTATAGGGCAGTAAAGGGTTTGCCCAGTTGAAAATCGTATTAAAAAACATTCATTCTTACTTTATGTATTTAGTGTAATAGGGGTTTTATTAAATCAACATAAACATAAGCTATCAGTTTGATTAAATTAATCTCTGCTGCAAATTTTCATTGCTTTTCTCGCACAAAGTCATCAGCATTTGATTTTTTCATTTTTGGAAATGTGAATGAACCTTTAATGTTTACATTATTGCTTTCATTTGGTTAACTTATCCTACATTTGGAAGTATTATGTAGCACAGAGCATACCATTACACAACCATTAAGAATGTATTCTGATAAATATGTACGCATGCGTATAAATGCTAATTTCAATATTCAATAATATAATATAAGTGTGTATTTCAAAATTTCTTGGTAGGTTTGGTATTTGAAAAGTATACTTGTATGCGAACTGCATTAAAACGTAGTTGGCAAACATAAGTTATTTTTCATTTTTTTTTTCTTTATACATATTTTGCTTCTCTCCATTCATAATGTACACAAACCAAGTAAAAGCAACCAGAGTACAGAAAGAGTTAACCATATGCTTTCTGTTTACATATTTTCTACGTTGTATTATTATTATGTCTATTAAGTCGTACACATATTATTACACTGCAAAATAATGAAAACAATAACAAACGAAAAATATAAACATAAACAAAAATACGAAAGACAAAGCATACACGGATAAAGAAAATGAAAAATAGAAATTTCTATGGAAATTTTTTATGAAAAATATGTAAGTTTCGGATATTTCATTAGTTTTGTACAAATCTCATCTGTAGTTCTAAGTTCTAACGATATCTGCATCATTTTGTCTCCGACGAAAAATTGATAAAAATTTCAATTCTCCCACTTTATCGGAGCAATTAATATTATTGTTTTTTTTTTGTCTTATTTTTATTAAATTTTTGTATAATAGATTCAGTTCATTGTTATTGGTCGATTTTATATATAAATATAACAAAACTGAAAACCAATATGTGGCATGTAATGTTATCGTATTTGTACTTTGTTCTATGATGATGGTGGAGAGAGTCAGAGCAATCGCGTATATATGGTTTTATATTTATACGATGGTATAGAATTAATATTGCGTTGTTGTTTTATTAACTCTTGTGTATTTATACTGTTATATACTATCCGCTGTATAGGGTGTGGGTGCAATGTACTCAATAAAATAATAGTTCTATAACCTCTTTGTGTCTGGCTCTCATGACGTGACAATAAGTATAACATTTTTTATTTTTTATAATTTCCGTGCAATATATCTATTTACTAGAGTTGTTCTGAGCAAAAATAAAAAAAAAACACCAAAAAGTCTAAATTATTTAAAAAAAAAAAAAAAAACATTGAATAAATTACACGGTATAATAACGGCTTTTAATTTATCAAATTTACTTATAGTCCAAACTATAATTAAATTATTCGTTCAGCTACCCTTCTAATAAGTGAATTAAATACTACAGGAAATTCATAAAATTTTATGTGGGTACCGTGAGTGCGCAATTATAAAATATTGCTTAAGATAGAAATCGCTTTTGTGAATATAAATAACGGAATAAAGGACTTAGAAACGCACATTAACAATAAGAAATATAAATGAAATGAAGCCAACACGGTTGATCTGTAAAATATGTATATTCATTTTGAAATGCTGCACGCACCATTTGATTAAAATCAACAACAACAACAACAACTTAAATCGGGAATATGATATTCCAACTTATATTAAACGCTTACAGTTTAAGCGCGTTTATATTGTTTAACGATTTTCTTTTGAGCTCTCTCCATTTCAACATACAAAGTTTTCTCGTAAAAGAAAAATTACGTGCTCAATGAACCAAAATGTAATTGTCTATTGGTTATTTTCGTGAGGGTAAAATTTTGTTAGAGCTGTCCTACTTTATATAAAATACAAAAACTATATTCGAAGTGAATAAACATTTTTAATACGCCATATGGACATACAGATTTTTACATGTTACATTTTTACCTCATTTATAAATATTTATAGATAAACAAACTTTCACAATCAAAATTTCATAAATTTTTTTTTTCACTGTCTGGTTTTGTATCGTTCACATATCAACATTCTGATTGTAGGACTTATTAATAATATCAACAAAAAGATAATATAATAGAAAAATTCTATTAAAAACAATAGGAATTATTAAGTTAGCTGGTTTTCGTTGCCATTGTTGTCATTTCAATTAATATTAATGATTTTTTTTTTTTTTTTACCTATACATATAAACAAATATAGTTACGTGATTACTTTAATTTTTTTTTCTTTTTATCATTTCTAAACAAACATATTTTGTTTTGTTTAGTCTAAAACTTATGCTACATTGAAATAGTTTATGTGTAAATATTTGTTAGGATAAAAAAAGAACTTTTCATTAAAAAAAATATATCAACGAAATCAAAAACCACTTAGAACTAGTTTTTTTTTTTTGTTATTAAATGTTTATTTAATTAACTTTGTCTGCGCATAAAAATAAACTAAATCATCTAAAGAGTTTATCGTAAGGACCATTAAAATTAATTAAAATATTATGGGAAATTGATAATAATTATTTATTATTTTTAATTAATTTCCACCGAAATCCAATTGGTCTCTATTTGTCAATTGTTAAAGCACAAACATTTTTCTTTTGTGTATAAAATTGAAGAGCTATGTCTAACCTTTTTTCTCAGAAATACTTGAAATTATATGTTATTGGAAACCTTTTCATTCTTATTATTTTAGCGATATGGATCAATAATCAACAACACATTAATTACATTTTACCTTCTGTATATATATATTTTCTTTTTTAATTAAAAATAATAATTTTAAATGAGTTGATTTTGTCAAACTGTTATTACAAAGAAAATGAAAAATCAATTTAGCTTATAAAAAATAAAAAATTAACTTGTATAAAGATATTTCTACGTCCAAACGACAGACTGTATCTTAAAATTTTATACATTTCAATAATAGAATCAACAACAATTAACAGCAGTACGATTAACAAACGCTCTATATCAATATAAGATGTAATGTAATATACATTACATATATACACTGGTGCAAAATTCTCAATGTGTTTCAGTGCGAAAGATTCAATAAAAACTGAGGTTTTATATTATATTAAAGGTTTATCGTTTATTGTCATTAATTAATTCATGCATGGTCTTTATATACACTACAATCCGCGAATCAAGAAAAAATAAATACATAATTGGTAAATACGTTTTAATTCATTTAGGAAGCCCAAAATTTACGTTTTATTATTAGAAGTTTTTCCAAATTATTTAATTTAAAGAATAAATAATTTTCAATTATTTTATCGTCTATTAACACAAAAATAATTAACTAAAATATGAAAATTAATAGTTTGTTTGCATTCGACTAGTAAGTATGTATGATTTTTATTGGGCTTGGCTTGTTATTGATTGTCGCCTGGCGTGTTTTATATACTATACTTATTTTCCATAAAATAATAACAGTTGTTTTAGTGTTATTATATTGTATCCGTAGGTATGGGTGTATCAGCTGTCGATTTCAGCTGTGCTTTTATATATTATGCTGTGTTGCAGATTATGGTAATATATCATTTCTGTTCATTATTTTACTTTTACTTATGTTCTTAAATAAATATATTAAAGTCGAGTAGAAATATGAACCTGCATAATTTTATAGTGGCTATACGGTATTAATTATGAGTCAGTTTCGAATATTGCTTATAATGATTTTGTTTGATTGTTGGATTTTTCCTTTTTCTTCTTTTGAACCGAAAAACAAAACATATCAAAACAAAACATATATATTTTCAAGGCATCCAACGGTGGGTGGAACATTTTTGTCGGTCCATGCACCCAATTCTGCGAAAAAGCCAGAGTTGGCATGTCTTTTTGAAAAAGACAAAAGACAGATAAAAGACATGTCTTTTATGTGTCTTTTATCATTGAA
>JAABKK020018125.1:0-19584 GCA_011634745.2 Catotricha subobsoleta
TATATGTCGTTAAGGTCTATTTTCCTTTTAAAGAAAAATGGATGTGCGACAAAACAACTCTCAGCCGACGATATATTTTTAAGTAATTATTATTGCGTAATAGAATCACATTTATCTGGTAGTGGTAGCCATAAGCTTTCCGTAACTAGATGAAAATTGTGTGACACAATTTAATTTCAAGATTTTTTATATTTTTCATAAGAAACTCTATTCTATACAAAAGCATTAAATCTAATTACTTTATTATATCTACAGACAGACGCCGCTGAAATATTTAGATTTATGATTTGTTAATAATATGGAAAGACTTCAGTGATCTATGAATTTTTATTTACTTAGAAAGTAAATTTTCATAGAAATGTTTTGCTGTTTATTACAGTTTAAATAAACATTTGATTTGATGTTCTGTTTTCAATGAGCTTTATCGCCAAAATAAATAAAATATTATTCTATTAAATATCGAAATAATCTCAAATTTGATGTATGGATGAATGACTACAATAATTATTAATTCCGCTCAAATTAATGGATTTCATAGCATATATTTAATCTTATTAAAAAGAAATAATAATAATAATAAATTATGTAGTCCTGAGTGCATTCAATAGAATTATGTATTAATTTTAAGCAAATATATGATTTGTATATGATTAAATTTATTCAAATACCTATCGAAAGCATAACGTTGAAATAATTAATTGATAATGACGCCATTCATTAATTCAAAACAACAATCATTTCATAATTACCAGCTTACATATTTTTTTTTGTGATCACGTGTATTGATTGTGTATGGTGTAAGTGGACAGCATATTTTATTCATAGAATATTTCTTTAACCACAACAATATTATGTCACACATGAAGCTATATCTACTCGTATATTACTCACAGTGTTTATTAGAATACATTAACAATCGATTAATATGTAAATAGCATATGATGTAAGTAGCAAAGTACATAATATTATTTTTATCAAATAAATGATAAAAAATAATGAAAAGTCTTTTTTTTTTTATTGCAAGCCACCTGTTTAATTTACTTTACACTAAAGGAAGAGAACTTACTGCAGTTTTTATGCTACACCCTATATATAATATATATATATGAAAATGTTCATTGAACATTAAAAAAAATTGAGCTGCAAAAAAAAATCAACTTAAAAAGCTCATGACTTGATATTTTTATGCACTACATGTGAAACATGTGTGCATTATTGATTTATTTGTTACATCCGGATAAAGATAATACTTATATTATATATCTTGTAGAGTGACCGAAACTGATGTTGTGATCTTGACCCCAAAATGTCAAAGGTCACGGCCATCGGTAAAAAGTAAAAAAAAAAATATGAGTTTTAAATTTTCTATGGAGATATTAAATAACAAAATCACTTTTATACTTTACATGTAGTGCATATTAATAAATTGGATACTTATCCAATTTTGTTAGTCTTTCTTGTTTAAAGTTGGGTTTTTATATATAATTTTTTAAGGTTTCTAATATATATTTTAAACATATAATCAATCTTCTTTAATCTACAGAGTAATATTATTAATTACATTTATACAAAATAATTTTGGTTGATTAATAGCAGACGGAGACAATTTCTACAATAGAATATTCTCAGCAAACATCAATTACTATATGTATTAACAAAAATGGTTTAAATATTACATTTTATAAGATGCGATATCGTAATTAAGTAGTACATACTGTTGTATGCATCAGTTTCATTATAGCAAAGTGTTTCTTCCTCATTAAAATTAAAATGTGTTTCCTTTTTCTTTTTTTTTTTTGGTTTCTTTGTGAGAAATTGTCAATGCAAGATGAACAATATACAATTATATATTTATTACATAGCTCCTACACAATTTTATAATAACAATTGAAAAGATACGAGTTAATTAAGATAATGTCTAATGTAAATATAAAATGAATTTCTTATTCATTATGTGTAAGCATTATAACCAACTATATTCGTTTATTCGGAAATGAACAAATAAGAAAAGTTATGTCTTTTGTTTTAAATTTCAATATATAATTATCTTCATGTCTATCAAAGATTTTATAAAATTCAAATAAACAATATTTTAATTAGTCTTAATTGCATTGAAAATATTCTACAAATAGCTTTGAAGTTTAGCTACAAAATCTTTATCATATAATTTTTTTCTTCCTGATCAAATATAATTTATTTTTAAACGTTGATTATAACAATTAAGAATTAATCGAAGGTCGACACAAATTAAATTCTTCATTCAGTTAAAATTTCATAAACGAAATCAGAAGAAAAATAAATATGAATTATTATTAGTTAAATTTTTGCACCCCACCACACCATTTTCTTTAAATATCACAGATATGCTATGTGTAGGTAACTAATGAACTTGATGAAATTGTATAGAAACGGTCTAAACATTTGGACCATTTTTATATTAGTTTTATACCATTTCGATTATACTATTTTATAGAAGAGATTGATTTTGGTATAATTAGTTCACAATTTAGCCGTGACAGAATTTCAAATAATTTTGCAGTAGCGCAGTTAGCACTTGTTCCATAACATGCTAGATTTTGGAAGTAGTAGTAGCGCCAGTACAAAATTTTATGAAATTCTGTAACGGTTGAACGTTAAAATAATTATACCAAAATCAATCTAAAGTTGCATAGAACAATGAATTTGATAAAATAGTATAGTCGAAATGGTATAAAACTAATATAAAATGGTCTAAACATTTATATCACTTTTATACCATATCGATTATACTATTTTAGCAAGTACATCGTACAAATTTCCCATAGTCGTTAAAATCGTATCTATGATATTAAAGGAAAAGGCTACGGAATTTTAATTGTAACACCCTGTCACTTATATGAAAAACATTTCAATGTAGATACAGGCAATATTCGTTAACCCATACTAATTTAATTGGAATGCATAACATTAAACTGGTTATATAATTCATGTATTACATCCAATTTAGTGTTATCTAAGTTCCTCGTATATAAACAAGTAAAGTTACGTAATAAGATTTAATGGTCACAAGAACAATTTAATTAAATCTTTCATAAGCTTGCGCATCTCCTAGTTTTATTCTATTTAATTGATGTTCGTTGTGTGATATTTTATGAAAATCGAATCCATACAAGTTTTTTTTCTTCTTGCAAGTTAGTAAGATTTAATTAATATTAATGTGTCTATTTTCTATTTACAGACCGTGGACAATGGATAATTCAGGTGTTAATGAGGCACCTAAAGATCCTGGAGTTTGCCAACAAAGATATACAGAACAAGATTATGAAGGTATGTATGGTTTTTTTCTCCAGTGAATCAGTTACCTATGAGCTTGGTTTTATTTCGTTACATCAAATATACATTTAATTAATAGAAAAGTGCGACGAAATGGAAACACGTATCATCATGAATTAATAACATCGATATAAAAGATACAAAAAAACACGGTTTAGATTAGTATTAGGATTGGGTGGACCATTTTATATACCGATAATAAGTTTTCGGTCATGTGTAACACATTTATTTAGAGATGTTTCGGAATTGTTTCAAAAATTGTTTTTTTTTTAATTTTGTTGAATGACGTAATTTTTTCATAGCTTTTGTGTGCAGATCTGTACTAAAAATATCAAAATTCTTCTTATTGATACGCTATTTATAGTGGTTTAAGTGTGCAACGCGTCACGATCCTAAAAATGTGCTAACAGGTGTAATTACTGAGGTACTTTCAAAATGCACAAAATAGTGGCATTTTGAAGGCACCTCATTACTAGGAATATACAATTTTTTTGCTTCGTGAGCAAATAAACCTCTAAATAGCGCATCTGTAAATTGTAATTTGGAATTTGAAAAGATTTTGCAAAAATTTTAATTCTTTATTATATATATATATAAATTTCTTGCGTTTAGCGTGCCGGTTTCCACTCATCCAATCCGATATTTTGTAGATTTCATTTTTGTATCCAAGGGAACAAAACTAGACGATGGTACCAAGAAAAAAAATATCAAAAAAAAATGAAAAAAAAAAATGAGGACTTCTCTAACACATATCTAGATATCTAAGATGGATGCTTTCAAAATGTCTCTAATTAAATATATTAAAAATAACCGTGAGCCGTATTATTTTATCATTACATTATTATCTGAAATCACATTTAATTTAATTCATGATATAAATCATCTTTCATTTCCACATGAATTCAAAAACAATATTTTTAGTTTTGCTATATGTTTAACTGGTACTTACATAAAATCAGAGTTCTATTATACAAACAATATTTATAAAGCGAATAAAAAAAAATATTTAAACAGAAAAATAAAATCATGTAATATTTAAATTATAAAAACAATAAATTAATGAATTAATCGAATAGAATTAATTCAATGTTGGAGTTGAGAAGTGAAGGCGGTCAGTTTCAGCATCACCTGATATATAAATAAGCCAAAAATCCATTCATAAAAATTAAAATAGAATAAAAAAAAAATTAAATATTTTTATATCGCGTGAATTTTACATACTTACGAGATTTATTTTATGAAAATTTTTAATTCGATAATAATGTTTAATGGCTATTAGTTCTTTTTTTTATATTTTTAAATAGAATTTATTGATCACTTTTTTTTTTTCAGATTAAAAAATAATATATTTTGTTAACGAAAACATTTTCAATGAATTAAGAATGAAATAGATTGAAATAATTTTCCTTTCAAAATGACATTAAAAGTTTTAAAACATAGTTTTTCTATAATTGTTAGGACATCGAGCCCATACAGTTTTTGTTGGTGTTCATATGCCTGGTGGCCGAAGACATTCCCATCGACGACACAAACATCACCATAAAGAGGGTGAAAAACCAACAGAATACGATAGGCCAAGTAAGTAAATATTCAATTTTTTATTTTTGATTAAAAAAAGATGCAAAGTTCACCATAAAGTTTTTAGCATAAATTACAGATAAAAATATATTAAAAAACTTAATAAGTAAAATGTGTTTAAAACAAAAGACTGCATAAACATTTTAATAGTCCCATTGACTACGACAGCTAGTATTATATATATATTTAATTTGTTTCCAAAAGTTTGTATTTCCTTAATTTTTATGTTTTTTATTATTCACATAAAAAAACAATTAAAAATCTATTTACACAAAATTTTAATGAGGACGTGGTTTTTACTCAATCAACTTTTATGTGAGTAAAGCCTAGTAGAAATTCTTTTATTTATTGAACTTTGAGTAATATTTATTACTTTTCATTTATTTTTAACCATTAATGGGTTAAAGACATACTTGCACAGACTCAAAATTTTAGGAAGTAAAACCTATGTGAAAAAGAAAAATAATTATGAAAAAATACAGTACCTGTGTCCCCGTATTGGACCAAATGGCATCAACTTAGATTATAAGCTCTACTGTAGGGCATTTATGTCCTGTTCCATGTATTTGCGTACTTACCCTATATTCTAGGGTGGTCCAAAATTCTTTGAAACCGTTTCGAAACCCTTTTTGAAACCGTTTCGAAACGGTTTCTGAAACGGTTTCATAATTAGTAGAATTTATATTCAAAATGGTTTCAAAACGGTTTCTGAAACGGTTTCAAAACGGTTTCTAAAACGGTTCCAAAACGGTTTCGAAACGGTTTCAAAAAATTTTGGACCACCCTACTATATTCGTTTATTTGTTTAAAAGGAACAAAACAACTCGTAAAAGATTTAAATCTAAGTAGGTATATGAATGCTTATTATTTTAATATTTATGTTCTTTGCGTAAAAATATATTAAGGGTATAGATTGATTATTTAGTTTAAAAGAAATCCGCAAGACATGCTACTGTTTATATAACAGAGAAAGAAATATTTACATCCAGTAAAATATTAGTTAGGTACTTACTTACTTTATATGAAAACAAATAAATTTATAAGAACACAATAAGGCACATTGTGATGACGTTTCTGTCTTCCAGTACAAAATTCAGCTATTAAGAGCCTTTGTTTGTCCTACAGTACTTTTTTTAGCTACACAATTCAGCTATTCATTATAATATGCAATAATGAAATTAAATGAATTGTTTGGTATAATATTTTTGTTTTGTTTTTAACAAATTCTATCTTTCATATTGTTTAAAACTAAATTTATATTATTATAATTTCAATAATTCAATTGTCAACGGGCACCATTAAACCAATTTTAGTAACGATGGAAATTATATCATACCTACGTCGTACTTAAATTCATATTTCTAATCTCATTTCTACACTTCATTACACAACTAATAATTGGTCCTTTATACAATTTAGCCATTTCATTTGAATGAAATATTGATATATCACTTCTCTACTTATTATATAATCCTCAATAATATTGATACTCAATGTTCATTGCAAGGTTCATTGCTACTTAGAAATGATAAAAAGGTCAATCTTTTTATGAGCCTTTTTTTTGTAGCAATACATTTCAAAAATCAACCATGCAAGAAAAATATATGATATAAAGTGAATAGAATCAAAATTACAAAATATAAATAGATTTTACCGTTTGGTAAATTTAATTCAAATCATATATAGGGTAAGTGCGCCAACTTGGAGCATAGACTCCACTAGGAAACATATATAGGTACTGTCACGTAGAGCTTTCATATCTCGTAATAGCTCACCTAATCTATACATATATTTTTAAATAACAATCATAATAATAATTCGAAGAATTATTCGCATATTTATTCGAAAAATCTTTATGCAGGATCGAATTCTATTGTTGGATTGACACGACGAAGAATTAGCATTACTGAAGAAGGAGCTGTTTGTAAGAAATTGTTACATTTTCAATAATGTTTTAGATTTTCGCTTATTATTGCACGATTTTCTTTTATAGTTCATTGAATAGAATGTTTAAATTTTCTTAATATTTTTTTTTTTTTTAGGAACTTTAAGTTCTTTGAGTGGGTTTATTATTGACCAAAATTAATTTTTACGTAGTTTTATTAAATAAATTCCATAACTGAACGGAAACGGAAAAATTATGGATATAAAAGCTGATGCTCACGTCTATTGATTTTTCATCATTCAAAAATTGATTATGAAGATATGCGTACCTACTTTTTTCTATGGAAAATATTTAAAATAATAAGGTCTTTTATTTTCTTTATTTTATTTACACAAGAACGAACCATATGGTCTTTTTTTTTTTGATCGACATTCAATTAAAGCAAAAGTCCTGCACAAGCTATATTTTCATACAAACCAAATAGCTTACTTACAAATTTGTTTGTAATTATATAATTTGAAGCTTTGTACATAATTCATAATGAAATTTGTTTTGGATTCCAATTAGATTATAATCAGTAGATATAAGTAACACTGTTTTGACATTTAATCTATCAAGGAATCACAATTCCTGTTTATATATTACGCCTACCATAATTTTTCAATTGGTTATTGTGTGCGTGTTGTGGCTTCACCATTCGAATTAATTGAATAATCTACTCTCTAATCTACTGTAAATTTACTTTTGTTATTGTAATTCTATTCGAATGCAATGAGTCAGTCGACTTTAAAATATTAGAAAATAACATTTTAAATTAAATAAATGGTATACATTAACATTTTTCTGTAATTATACATTTTTGTATGAAAAATGTACCATCGGAGCATCAATAAAGATATGTAGGTGGTTCCATTTTAAATTTTCACCTCTTCTATTTTTTTAATTATAATAATAGTCTTTAACTCTCACTATATTTTTTTTCTTTATTTATTAATTTACAGTTTTAACAATTATAAACACATCATCTACTCTACCATAACCATAGTTGGCTCACAGCATGCGCTCAAAAGACTAAAAATCTCGTTTGCGGCGATAATCGTGTGAACATCGTGGGCTAACATCTTTCCTGGACCAGCATCGCGCAAATTCGTTCGAATTAACCATCGAATAAAAGATTTTTCTAACTAATCTGTACGGTTTTTATTCTCGTTGACTTGAAATGTTATTTTTTAGTCATATTATTAACTAATGCAACAGATTATGTGTAGATTACTTCTAAAAACCAATGATTCGTTGATTGATAAGAGCGAATTTGCGTGATTCTGCTCCTCGGCTTATTCCCAAGGAACACAGTGGTGCCACATATGGCCAATTCATGACTAATTCATGACCAAATGGTCAAATGTGGAACCACAATGACGACAGAGTGACCAATTCGTGACCAAGTGACGTCAAAATGACGTCACTGTGACGTCATCGTGGCCTTTGGTCATTTTGTGTTCCTTGGGTTAGCAGAGAATATCTATAACAAGAAGCGCAAAAGACGTTTTTTCTTTGTTCATGTCAAATAGCACATATATCTTTCACCGTTATCGAATGCCTCTACAAATAGAGTATGAAAATGTCACATTTTGCACTTCTTCTTATACATAGAAAACCATGTAGATCTGAAAATACAAATATTTTTTTATTCGTCATTGTAGCTATGGAGAGAATAGTTCAACCATTTTAAGATAAAACATAAAACAAGTGAATGAAGGCCTATAATTAACATTAAATTAAACCTAAATATGTTGTCTTTTGTATAAAATATCAATACTTTCATCTTATTAGTTTTCAAAGCAACAACATAAAATATAATTTTATAAAGTAAACACAAAATTATAAAAGCCCAGTTTCGTTGTCATAAAAAAAAATAATTTTAAGATTGAATAGAATTTTCTTAATTTTTGATGTAAATTTTAAACGCCTTAATTTATGTAGGTTTTTCGGTTTTAGACCTTTTCATCTATGTTCAATGTAAGATATTTAGATTTGTAGTATTTTCGTTATTATTATATTGATTTCGTATTATGATAATGATGTTTTTTCATGGCTCAGCGCATAGTTATGCTATTGTTAGATAAATTTATATTTTTTTGTTTTTTTTTAATAAAGCTCTCTCTTTATTACTTTTGTAATTTATTTCTTTAAAAAAATATGTTTTTTTTTTTCGAGAAAATGGGTGAGTATCTATTAAATACCTTACAGCTGAATGCTATAGGATTTCTAAATATAATTTAATATGTTTTTTTTTTATCGAACTTATTTTCATGTTTTCAATTCATAGATATTCAATTTCTTTAAATTTTTCAACTTTACTTCTAAAATACTTGGAAGTGTTAATACTGAATATCACTAAGAAATATCAAATAATACAATGGTTTTCATTATTTTAGTAACACCACCTGCTCAACGTGTACAATTTATTCTGGGTGAAGATATAGACGATGGTACCCATGAGTCACATCCATTATTTTCGGAAATGGAAGAGTTGGTTAAAGAGGGCGACGAAATTGAATGGAAAGAAACGGCTAGATGGGTAAAATTTGAGGAAGATGTCGAAGAAGGTGGTGATCGATGGTCAAAACCTCATGTTGCCACACTATCATTACACTCGTTATTTGAATTACGTAGTCTATTGACTAATGGTACTGTTATGCTGGATATGGAAGCGACTAATCTAGAAGAAATAGCTGATTTAGTATGTGATAATATGGTGAATGCTGGCTCATTGCCATCGGGTTCTAGAGAAAAGGTACGGGAAGCTCTATTACGCAGACATCGGCATCAACATGAACGTGAAGCACGCAAAAAGGATAATAATATGAGTCGTTTGCCAATAATTAGGAATTTAGCAGAAATCGGACGAAATCATTCATCATCAAAAGGTATGTGTTCATTTAATTAAATTTTAATATTATATAATATGACTTATAAAAGTTCTATTTTTGGAAAGATTGGTAAAAATAAATTTGCATTAATCATGTATTAAATGAATATTGCTTGGATCAAGAAATAACCAATCAAGAATCAAATAAGTTTAATTTAGTTAAGAAATGCAAATACAAATTGAGTTTTTCACTTATTTGTATTTCAATTAGTGAATAAACTTACAATTTTGAGAATTTGGTTATACTTTAAAAACCAAGACTGTATAGGAATTTTTGTTTTATAAAATTATATAATCGTAACTACATAACAAAATAGTGCAGCAAACAACAAAACTGGCCACATCTTCTTATTCATTGCATTTCTCTGATTCTACGGCTGGTATCGAGGACATCATTCCATCACTGCAAACAGCTCTATTGAGCGGTTCTAATAAAGATCAACGTGGTTGTTATCTTGCAGTTCCAACAGGTATTTTTGATAATTGTGTAGGCCCCTCCCTCCAACTCTCTGACAAAATGCTAAATACACCCATCAATATTATGTTGGAACATGCAAGCAGCATATATTATATACAAATGCTTATATTATACAATTTATTGCTTTCTTTTAATTTTAATTTTTTGTTTTCTTTTTGTTTGTTTGTTTGTTTTTTGAACAATGTGAACAAATTAAATTAATTTTTTTTTTTTTTTTTTGAAAGAAATAAATAAAATAATAGAAACAATGTTTTAGATGCAAATAATTTAGTATCTTATTGATTTCATTTTTTTTTCTGTTTTGATTATTCCCTTATCCGCCAGGAGTACCCTGTATAGTGTATATATATATATAAATATGTGTTATATCAATATGTAAGCTATTCAATTAAATATAGCTTCCACCATGTACATAAAAAAAGAAAAGGGCATACTTAGTTCCAGATATTGTAAATTTAAATGTCTCATTAATCACATGTTCATTAAGTATTTAGTGTGTTCGGAAATAAAAGAGAAACAAAAATAATTATCAACAACCAGCTTTTTTTGGTTTATAATACACAGTGTATGCCTTAAATATACATTTAGGAAATATTTTTCTGATATTTTAACAGAATTGAAATTCAAGTTCAGAAGTGATAAGTTTTTGAGATTCATATTAACTTTTCTTTCACTTATTCTTTTCTTTTTCAACATGCTGTGTTGTTGCATATTCCAAGCCCAACCATTGAAAGATCTAGGGGCAAGGGATGCGATTGTATCCCCATAAATACACAAATAAAAAAAATTACGGTTAAAACTAAATTCCCCTCCATTCTCCACTATATATTTGTCCGGATCCGCTCTTGATGCCATCCCAATAGGCGTTTTTAAGCAGTTCTCTAGATATAGTATAAGACTTTGCTTTAGGCTACATAAAATCTATCGAATTATATTGTATGCGTCTATAGCAATAGAGAATCTTAAGACAATTTTAGATAATCTACATCTAAAGGCCTGTCTAAAGATATATATTATAGACAGTTTTATAGAGACCGATAGATAGACGATAAGTTTTAAATTAAGTGGTATTTAATTTTTTATTAATCGAGTTTAATAGAAGAATATTTCTCTAAGCCAACGCACGTCAACTAGCTTTATACGAATTTATACATGTTTTTATAAAACATGGAATGAAAAACTTACATTCCTTAATTGTCTTTAATGGCATTTTATTCCTTAAATGGTAAAATTTTGAATTGAAATTATTAGCAAATGTTAAATTTTACATAATTGTGGATAAATCATTCATAAAAACATAAAAACCAAATATTGAAACAATCCAAATTGGACAGATATTAAATATATATTCTAAATATTCTTTAGGTGACATATCCACCCTTCATTTGGGAGGAATCGGTGTCACAACATGGTTTCATACAGGTGCTGTCAATGTGAATGCGACTGGTGCATCCGCATCGTCGTCAGCTACTTCCAGAGGTTGTTAAAAAAAAAAAAAGACTGAATATTATTTTTTTAAATATGTTTTTTGTATGCGTCATCTCTACTCAAAAAAAAAATATTGCTATACGTTGTTCAAAAACGTTTTCTTCTTTAAATTGAAATTAGCGCTATTTGTTTCTTTTAAAAATCTTTTTCAATTGAAGTTTTAGATAGTGTGTGACTTTTTTTTTTTAATTTAAGATAAAAAAATTCTTTAATTTCTAATCTTATATCTTTACTCAAAACTAAAGTGTTTTTAATGAATATTGAATACAAGATGATGTGTTAAGTTTTGCTTGCAATATATTCACTACTACACCAAGCACTACTTTAATATAATTCTTAATTATTATGCATGTCGAACTAAAAACTATTTTTAAATATATATAGGTACCTACTTTTACTTAATAATATATATTTATATACTTTATATACTAACGATAATAGTGTAAAGGTGGTTTAATTTTGTCAATAGAAATCGACAATGGCCAAAGAACTGTAATGAAACAAATATCCTGAAATCTAACATTTACCATTTTGTTATTGTGAACGATTATATGTATAATCAATTAAAAAGTCACTAACAACATCCTAAAACTATTACTAAAAATAATAAAAATATATTTATAAAAGAAAACTCGTTAAATAAATCAAAAAAAAAAAAAAAAAAACATTCTAGTGGCAGAGGAACAACAGAATGCTACTTTACCTGGCTTTACGCCATCATCACATTCATTGTATAGTGATCCATTGAAACCGTCATCATCCACAGATAATGGTAATGGAAATGGGAATTTTTTATCTGTGCCTGGGCAAATGAAATCTAAGAGCTTTTCATCGGGTAACTTCATAATAATATAATTTACTACATAGAATTCATAAATTCATATTTTTTTTTTTATAGAACAGTTAAACGTTACGTTAGCTGGTAATTAATTATATTTAAATAAAACTAATGTTGAAGGCAAATTCATTTGGTTGCTTATTATTTGATAGCTTACTATATTGAAATTCAAATAAGTATGACTTGAATTTCAGTTGAATTGATTTCATATTTTTAAACTATTAAAAATGAGTTTCATACGAACATTATTTTCTTGTTAATACATTTTCTAATGATTTCAGCTGATAATTTCGTTTTCGTATAAATTCACTAGCAGTCAACTAAATACTAAACCATAAAAATGTTAAATTTTACAAATACTAATTATATGTTTCTTTAATTTATTGTGCATGTTTGCATGTTGCTTTCTTACTTTACTCAATTAATTATGTTTAAGACAATTTTATAATGTTTTTTATTTTTTATTTTTTTGTATGCACTACCAAGTACTAAATGTGATCTTCGATGTGCTGTAGGTCTGCAAACTTCTGACAATAATTGTATTTCTGTTTTATTATGCAGATATAGTGTAATTCAATGCCTTTCAAATAATATAATTTGGCATTCATAGTTTACTACGAAATTCGTTGTAAATTTTTATCCTAGAAAAACTCTTTTTCAAAATGGTATTACTTCGAACCTAGTAGTAAATTACGAATGCCCAATATATTATTTGAAAGCCATTGACTTACGCTTTTTGCGTAATAAACATATTTCATGTGAAACATGAATAAAACATTTTCTTTTTATATTAAAAAAAAAAAAGCAATTTAATGTATGGAACATACATTTTCTTGCATATATAACAATTTTAATGTACACAAACTAGAAGAACAGATAGATGAATCGGTTAAGCGGCGAACAAAAAATATCTGGAAATTATTAGAAAAAGACATATCAGAAATATTAACCGCAGTCCATACATATCAATCAGGATAAAAACATATTACAAACATATTCACAGCATATCTCAAATTTCGACTAGGGCACACAGATACAAATACTTCAAATATTACCATTTTCACAACTTCGCAGATTGCACATCAAAGATTTCAAATCCTTTATCCACGGCCACGTTAATCAGAAAGCCAAATACAACACAAAAAACAATGGTTAAAGTTGTATGCATTATATAGATTTGATAATTTTTGTTGTTGTCTGTCTTCTCCCTAATCACAGAAACTAGTTTGCCGATAGTAATAATACTTATACTATATTGTTGAGTTGACTGAATCTGATCTTGATCCCGAGAAGTCAAGATCAAATCGTATTAAGTCTATACTGTGTTTTAGAGTGAGCAAAACTGATCTTAACTACAAAACGTTAAAGATGATACCCATAAAGATCAAATTTAAAATTTTTTCAACTGAGCTCAGACTTATATCTGGGGTCAAATCTGATCTTGACATTAAAAGGTCAACGTGCAAGACCACCAATAATAGTCAAAGGTCACAAAATATAAGTTTTCAATTTTATCGAAAGCAATTAATTACAATTAATATGTAGTGCATATAAATAAATTGGATACTATAGTTATTCATAATTTAATATTTTATATGATTATTTGTTTGTTTATAAATATGTAAAAAATATAATATTTGGGTGCTGGTTAATTTAATTAATATGTATAATTGTGGATATTATAAAATTGTGTTAAACGCTGTTGTAATTTAAATCATAAATTTTGAATTCAATCATAAAATTAGATTCTCTCAACATATACATCAATCAATTCATTCATTTCGTTGTCATCATCATCATCAAACAGTACAACATAATGTTTTTCGTCAATTACCATAAATGTATATTATTTACACGCATTATAGCACCAGAACTCTTCCACATAAAACTATACTTTGACATGAGTTTTAAATGTAAAATTTAATTTCGATTTAATTGTTTTGTTATTACACATAGTTACACCATCCACACAATGTGTTTATTCACTTTATAATTAATATGAAATTTGTACCTATATAATATAGCTGATGATATGGTCAAGAGCCTAAGTAACCAATCAATGCAACGTAACTCAAGTTCAAATGAATTACAACAGAACGGCTATGATCCACACAAAGTTAATACTCATTTCATGAAAAAAATTCCACCAGGCGCTGAAGCTAGTAATATTTTAGTGGGTGAGGTAGAGTTTTTAGAAAAAACCCTATCAGCCTTTATACGACTTAACGATGCTGCCATTATGGGTGATTTAACTGAAGTTCCAGTGCCAACAAGGTATAATTATTTTTAGAAATGGTTTTTTACTTTTATCACTCACGACTCTGTAATCGCAATAAATTTTATATTCGTTCTAGATTTTTATTTATACTGCTTGGTCCACCGGGAAGTCATGGTAGTTTCCATGAAATCGGTAGAGCAATGGGTAAGAAATATATTACATGGAATAGAAATGAAATGAACACACTCTAAAATCTGTAAATAAACATTTAGCAACTCTCATGTCTGATGAAATATTTCATGAAGTGGCATATCGTGCCCGAAAACGTGATCATCTCTTAGCTGGAATTGATGAGTTTTTAGATGCTGTTACAGTATTGCCACCGGGAGAATGGGATCCAACGATAAGGTAATCATAAATTTAAATTTTGTAAACTTGGATTACTCAGACTTTAATGTTTAATCGAATAATAATTTTTTTATTTAATTAATCCTAATAAATTGACATTTTTCTTATAGAATTGAACCACCGGCTGCTATACCATCACAAGATATTCGGAAGCGTCCACCAGAAAAACCAAGCAAAAAAGAAGAATTCAACGAAGAAGAAGAGGAAGAAAGACTTCGACATCAGTCTGGTTTGTCACGAACCGGTAAAATATTTGGTGGATTGATTAATGATTTGAAACGGAAAAGACCATGGTATATGTCAGATTTTAAGGATTCGCTGAATTTGCAGTGTGTTGCCTCGTGGATATTTTTGTATTTTGCTTGTTTGTCGCCAATCATTACATTTGGTGGATTGTTGGGCGGTGTAACTGGTAATAATATGGCTGCTATGGAATCATTAGTATCTGGTTTTGTATGTGGTCTAGGCTATGGATTTTTCTCCGGACAACCGTTAACTATATTAGGATCCACTGGGCCCGTATTAGTATTTGAGACGATTGTTTATAAATTTTGTGAACTTACTGAACTGAATTATATGTCGTTTAGGTATTACAAATATAATTTTATAATATTATGTATCTCTGTTTACATAATATTAATTCCGATAATCATGATATTTTCATTATATGCAAATTTTGTTATAATTTGATAGGTTTTGGATTGGCACATGGATAACTGTTATATTAATTATTTTAGTTGCTATTGATGCAAGTGCGCTTGTTTGTTATATCACACGATTCACAGAAGAAAATTTTGCTACTCTTATTGCTTTTATATTTATTTTCAAGGTAAGAATTTAGAAAATTTAAGTATATATGCAAATTAAAGAGATACCAAGCAATATTTTGCTTTTTAATTTCATTCATTTTTAAAGATATTTTCTGGTATTAATTATTTAATTTTCACCATTTTCAAATAAGATTACTATTAAAAATAAATTTTAATTAACAAAATAATAATAATATAGGCTATTGAAAATGTGATATCGATTGGGAACACGTATCCTGTTAGTCCTACCGATTACGTGTATGATTGTGTTTGTACACCACCACCAAATAATAATGATCCATTTTTACAATGGGCAAAATATGAAAAAAATACTTGTTTAGTAAGTGAATATTTATTTTCCAAACAATCCAATAATTCGATCAATTGAAACTAATTTTAATTAAAAATAAACAAATTATTTTCAATATATTTATAGAAATTAAATGGAACCATTGTTGGTGCCGATTGTTTAAAGCCGGAATATCAACCAAACATTTTTTTGATGTCAATCATTTTATTTTTCGGTACATTTATTACATCTGTAATATTAAAAGATTTTAAAAATTCACTTTTCTTTCCATCAAAGGTAAACAAAAAAAAAATATTTGTGTAAAATTTATTACAATTTCTGTTAAATCGCTTTCAGGTTCGGCAATTTATCAGTGATTTTGCTGTTATAATTGCAATATTTTCAATGACCCTACTTGACTACTATTGTAATATTGACACACCAAAATTAGAAGTTCCATCCGATTTTAAGCCAACGATACCAACACGTGGATGGATTATATCGCCATTCAAAAATTCAATATGGTCCTGGGTACTTGCATTTTTTCCAGCTATTTTGGGTGTTATTTTAATATTCATGGATCAACAAATAACGGCTGTGATTGTAAATAGAAAAGAGAATAAATTGAAAAAAGGTTGTGGTTATCATTTGGATTTATTTGTATTGGCAATATTAATTCAAATTTGTACAATATTGGGATTGCCATGGTAAGTAATAACCAAAAAACAAATAAAACATACGGTCGCGGCTAAATAAATTTTTATTAGAATTAATAATTTTATTTGTTTTTCATAAATTTGCTTCGTTAATATATAGGTTTGTTGCTGCCACCGTCCTCAGCATAAATCATGTGAATTCATTAAAATTAGAATCGGAATGTGCTGCACCAGGAGAAAAGCCACAATTTTTAGGTGTTCGTGAGCAACGCGTTACACATATTTTAATATTTTTAATGATTGGTTGTTCTGTATTTTTAACACCATTACTAAGTCACATTCCAATGCCAGTTTTATTTGGTGTCTTCCTTTATATGGGTGTTGCTTCGCTTAAAGGATTACAATTATTTGATCGAATTCTAATAATGTTCATGCCGGTTAAATACCAACCAGATTATATGTTCTTAAGACAAGTAATATCAATTTCTAAGAATTTAATTAAAGAAAAAAATAAACATATTATATGATAACGAAAAAAATATATATAAATATATATAAAAATATATTTGTTTCAGGTACCATTAAAACGTGTCCACATATTTACACTGATACAATTTGCTTGTCTGGTAGTATTATGGGCTATAAAATCCTATTTTTATACATCGATTCTATTTCCATTGATGCTGGTTGTTATGATTGGTATCCGAAAATCATTAGATTGTTTATTTACACATCGCGAATTGAAAATATTAGACGATATTATGCCGGAAATGACAAAGCGTGCAGCTATTGAAGATTTACATCATCTGGATGATGCAGAGGTGGGATTATACAAAAAATTTGTAGCTTGTTGTATTGGCCAAAAGCATAAAATATAATAATTTCATATTTAACATATAATTATTAATATTCATACATATATATATACATAAATAATTAAAATTTATTATTCATTCATCAGAGCAGTTCAATTGAAAAATTACGAACTGCTCTTCTAAACAGTAAAACAACTCTAAATGAATCCGATTCTCTATAATTGAAGTGATTTAATCGTGATGCGAATTTTACATTTTTCCAACAAAATAACCTCTCGTAAATAAAACGATTTAGATGCAACGAAAGGTGTTTCATTTAGAGTGCGGATTTACTGAATTATTATTAATTGGCCTGATATTAAGTTAATTAATTATGAATAATCTAATCTAACAATATTAAACTTGACATTTTTGATAAATATTTACAATATTTTTACAGAAAATTGCTAAATAAGAAAATTAAGCAAACAGTTTTGTTGATAGGAGAGTAAATTAAATTAAAATTACGTATTATTAGATCTAATTAATAGAAATTAAAAAGAAATTGTTGTTATTAGGTGTGTCTACTCTATGCATAAGACTGAGAAACGAAAAGAAGCTAATTTTTTTTTTTTGTTTAATAAATAATTTATATAAGTACGGTTTCGCAGTTAAAATTCCCCAAGATTTTTTTTTTTTTTAATAATATCTTACATATATTCTTTTTTATGTTTTCATAAGAACGATGAACAAGATAAAATAGTATAATCTACCTAGTATAATTGTCAATTCATAGTTAATTAAAAATGATGTATTCTTACAATGCTTTTGACATCTTCACTTGAAAACTTTAGTCGAATTTTGAATCATGTCACCAAGCTTTAAAGCGAAGATGTTCAAAGTATATATTGTTATATACAAGATTCGTAGTTGCTGTGAGTTCACACAAAAACTTAATTTTTACATCAGAATAAGAGGAATTTGTTGTTTTATTTATGTATTATTGTTTTATTCAAAGTTTAGTTTTAGTATAAACCTGGTTTAAAAATCATATAAACGTTCTTAATTTCCAAATAGAGCTGACAAATTTAGAACTTGAAAAATTAGTATTTAAATGTTTTATACACAAAAATAAAAATTAATGCAAATGATAAATTTATTTTCTATGGATGGATCTGTTAAATTGTATTGGCTAGAGCTCCAGAGTTATATATATATATTAGGGCCTGTCATAAAAAAGAAAAAATCTTGGATTTTGGGTCTTCCCATTTTTTTTGTTAGAATTTATACTAGAAAACTCATTCCAGAATTTAAGATTAAAAAAAAAAATTAGAGGTCCCTAAAGCGCTCCAAAGTTTTGATAACATGAGTTTTGGAGTAAATCATTATTCTTCAATACAACCTATTTTAGGGGGCGATGGAAGGGGGTGGGTTTGCATAATCGACAACCCCTTGAAATAACGTACATTTCATCTGAAGACACCCACTCTCTTGGACCAACCATTGGGGAACAATATTTAGAATTCTATGGGAAAATGAAGGTACATCAGCGCAAAAATTAATATTTTACAAAAGACAAAAAGTTAAATATAACATAAAAGTCATATTTTCCCCTAAATTGTTCCTCAACGGTTGGTCTAAGAGAGTGGGTGTCTTCAGATGAAATGTTCGTTATTTCAAGGGGGTGTCGATTATGCAAACCCACCCCCTTCCATCGCCACCTAAAATAGGTTGTATTGAAGAATAATGATTTACACCAAAACTCATGTTATCAAAACTTTGGAGCGCTTTAGGGATCTCTAATTTTTTTTTTTTTTAATCCTAAATTCTGGAATTAGTTTTCTAGTATAAATTCTAACAAAAAAAATGGGTAAGACCCAAAATCCAAGATTTTTTTTT
>JAABKK020018136.1:8935-19581 GCA_011634745.2 Catotricha subobsoleta
TGAAGAACTGGAATCTTGTTTTCATTTTATTTAGCTTAAATGAAACAAAAATCAATTACTTTTCCCCACACATAAATGATTTAACCAAGAACTATTTATTTTCTATGTAGTTTTGTGGATAATGCGTGTTAAGTTGAAAAATGTGACAAAGATTAACCCTCCGCTTAGCCATTAACGTTTGCCAAAAACTTTGCACATTTATTTCAAGAACTTATACAAACATATGGCAAAACCGGACCGATATGTTTATCGTTCGCCACAGAAACACAATATAATGACATAAATAACTAAAATGGGTAAATACATAAAATTAAATAATAATAATCTTAAATTTCAGTAAATTAACAATTTAATTTTTCTCGATGGAAAATTGCTTTTAAACAGGGATTAATTGTAACAATTTTGTTATTGGTGTCAATTAAAATGTAAATTCGAAATCTTTCATAATCTTTCAGAGAATTGCTATCAAAATGTCACACACTTTGTCACTAATGCAACATGTCCAAATATGCGACTAACCAAAATATTATTTTATTTATTATTTTTAATTAAATTTCTAATCCTTTTATGAAAAAAATAAATAATATTTTCTTTTTATTTATCCGGATTAAACGAATATTAAAACGAAATGGAATAAATAAACCCTAAAAATATTCTTATTAACATAAATGAACATAAACGCAAAATGCCATCCGTATAATCAACTAATTAAAAACCTTGACACGCACCGAATTAAAAAAAAAAAAAATCCACTTCATTTTATAGAAATAAAATGGTTTTTAAAATGTATGTTTAACTACATTGCTTGTACAAAGCAGTGCTTCTGGGTGCTGGTGTATGTCCTTTATTATTTTTGTTTGCATTTGAATTAGTAGAACATATAGCCTAAAGTATGGCAAGTTGTATATTTTTTTCTTTCTCAAGGATTGGCGGAAAAAACGTTTTCATATTTGTATCTAATGAATAATAATTTTTTTTCTTTTCTTTACAAAGGCATTAGTTTTGATAAAATTAAATTCAGTAGCAGTATTTAATATCTGGTTAGATTATAATTCCAGTATTTAAAATGTTGATGAAATAATGTTACATAGCAAATTAAAATCAGTCCATTGTTATTCATATTTTCTCGTTTGATTTGAATATTTTAGGCGGGAAACGTTATGTTGCATTTATGTTATCAAGAGAACTGATAAACTTTATTTTGTATAATAATTTCAAATATTTAAAATAAATTATAAGTAAAGTAAAATAATTAATAAAGTCAGCAGAACAAAGTCTGTTTATTAATCGTGCAATGTAACAATGCCTTTTTAGATGAGCAGTACAATCATTATCTGTAATATTTTATACCATATAATAAATTTTCATTTTTACGTTATTTAATTAAAGTGTTAATAATCGCTGTAATCATCAGAAATATATTCTTGTTAAAGAAAAATAAAATTAAAGAGAAGAAAAGAAGAAAAAAAAGGATAATTCTAATCTTAATTACGCTTGAACCATAGTATTATGTAAACTACAGCCCCCAGTGCATATATTCCACTTAGCATTTTACCTCTACCTTCTTCATATTCATCCATATTCATTTATATACACACAGATAAATGAAACCTATAAATGATAGATATTAATCTACGTCTTGTGGCGAAAGACTGAAAATGTTGAAGTTTTATACAAACCATTACACAAAGTTGAAATTACTTTTATAGTTCATTAAAGGGACACTATGTTATAATCGGGGGTTTTTGCTGAACAAAGTGGTGAAAATTTGTGATAGAACTTAATTAAAATTTATTATAATGCTTAAAACTGTTATCAACTTTTATAAATTAAATATAACTACAATATATAGAATATTTTTGTCGCTTTATGGTAGAAAAACTTTTTCGAACACATAATATTTAATAAAATCATAAAGAAACATAAAATTTTAAATTCTCTGTAGTAAATGACAAAGTTTTGGTAAGCTCATAATGAGCTGTAAAAATATGTTTGAAATTAATTTCATTTATGTTTGCATGTCAAAAGTATTTGAAAACTGAATTTATTAATTTTTTTTTAACATTTATACTAAAATAAATGTTATTACTTTTAAGCACATTGTTATTCATTGAGCAATGAAATATACAAGCCTGGGACTATTGGTATCAAAACGTTACTGTTACTATCGATCGATATTTTTTGTGGTATCGGTATCGAAATTCACTTTTCAATAATATAATTAATTAATTAATTTCCATTTTTCTGAATTATAAAATTTACTTGGTGATTATTGGATTATTTGATCGACGATATATATTTTTATAGTATCGTTCACAAGCTTGGAAATATGCAATGATAATATTTAGAACAAAAAAAGATAATTTAAATTGGATTACTATATGGTACAACATATGAATATTAATAACAAATATGCGAGTGTTTTCGACTAAAATGTTTGATATCTTGCCTCTCATTTTGACCTTTGACCTTTAGACGTCAATCAGTCTTATTAGGTTATTTAGCTATAAACAACTTACATAAGCTTCATCCCGATCTGTCATTTGAACTTTAGGAGCCTCTTGCGACTACCCAATTTCATGAAGTGCATATTTTCATTTATAATGAAAGTATAAAAATGTAAGGTTTCAAATACAAAACCTTATTAACTAGGAAACTGAAGAAAACTAGGTTAGTCGTCATTAATTATTTAGCCCTACCAGTCAGCATATATAGTAATAGCAATAATTTCATATATTACAAAATGTTAATTATAAAATAAATAAATTAATTTAATTTATATAATGGCCTATAGTAGTTTTTATTTATAAAATTCAGTAATTCGCACTATTTTGTCATAAAAACGAAACTACAAATCGGAAAGAGATAATATGTGATTTGAATTATATATCAATTGTACCGGTCTAATTCTCTTTTCTTTTTTTATCACTTAGCTAAAATCAACAGAATTTTTTTTTATTCACTTCTTTAAATGGTAAAGTTAACTTGTATCCAATACCTTATCTAGAATCTAATTACATTAAAAGTGTACAAGGGAACAATTGATTTTGAATTCGAAACGTTTATTGAAGGTACCATTCGAACAAATTTTTCTCTTTTTTTTTTAAATACTTAAAAATATCGTTAAAAGATTTTGCGTTTTAGATTATAATATAATAGTGTTTGGTATGTGGGTACGGCAGTAGCACCCAGTATACAGAATAGAAAACTTTTTCCATTAAAAGTAGAGTGCTTACTTTACGAAAAAATCACTAAAATCCTGAATGAAATACATTGCATTAGCCCTTATCTCTGTTGAGGTGTAATAAAAACGTTGTGGATTTTATAGTTTGGCTAAAGTGTCCGTATATTTATATCTGCCGAAGAAGTATGGTGGGATTTTCGTTTTTAAAGTGTCAATTTGTTTTAGGATTAAATGACACGTACATTATTACAGGGCTGGATATTATATTGTAGTTTGTATGGTTGTAACATACATTGGGGGAAAGAAAAATGTATTCTTTGTTATGGTATTTATGTTGTATTTGTATGCTGAATATGTTTTTAGTTTAGAGAAAGAGTGAAAAACAAAATATGGAAATGATATTTCGTATATCGTACATTGAGTAATAAATTAATGCCTATCATATATGTATATTTTAAAATAAAATGTATGAATGGCGTTTTTATTTCTAGTTTTAGTAACATCTTGCATGTAAATAGGACGTAAGAAAACAATGGCAGAATTTTTTCAATTACACTGTTTATTTTTGAAAATATGAGAATTTTGATGAGATGTTAAAGATTTATGTTTACCTACAATAAACTTGCAAAAGAAAAAACATTATTAAAACATTAAATCATTTATTAAAATAATTGGATCATTAAATTATAAATTAATAGCACATCAACTAAAAACTTTTCGACTGTCCAATTTACAAGACATTAAAATTTTGTAAATATTGACAATAAATTTGAACAATTAAATTATTACTTACCAAAAGTAACCAATATTCATTTAATTGCTGTTAATTAATTAAGTTATTTCTATTTCATTTGAATGTAATACTTGCATTTATGCTACAGATTTCATAATGTTTTCTGTTATATTGAGAGTTTGGTTAGATAGATTGGTAGCTGTATTTTACGTTTTCCTTAATGAATAGTTTCTGAAGACTTACTTTACGTGGAGAAAAGTTTTAACTTTAAATGGACAGGATTGTATTCAGGAATACAATTTCAAGTATATGCAATTCATAGATTTAAAAGTTTATGTTATGAAAAGACACCCTTCCACAATTTTGTTGTTATTCATTTGTGTATTATATTTAAATTTTGAAAAGAATGGTACTTATATTAAAATGAAAACTGAAACATTTATTTAGTTCATTGTATTAGTGCTATTATTATTATATTTGGTGATAAAATATTTCTGTGATAAGAGTTCTGAAAAGTACCTACAGTAATGTTTCATTAAAAATATATTTTCTTCTTTTCTTTTATTACAGGATGTTTTAACAATAAGATTCTTAAATAATATTTGAAAATATTAAAGGATTTACGAGCACTTAAATCTCATTAACTAATCTTAAAATATTTTCGAGGAAATGGAATGATGTAAAAATAAAACTTAAAAAAGGTGAGAAATACTTATATAAATTGTTAGCGGCGGCCCTATAAATACATTTTAACTAGAAATGCATGCACTTAGCTATGATTATGTCTGTAATATCAATTTATTGCTATAAACACCTATAATTATTACAATTATATGAAATAACAAACGAAAACTTTAAATAGGTATATGGTATAGGTAGAAAGTAGTTTATTATTTTGAGATGTAATTGCTGTACATACGAATTCATTGATGGATATTTCATTTAATAAATTAATGTTCAGCTATAAAATTGTTGTAATCACAAATTAACATTTATGTGCGTGTGTAATTTGAAAATAATAACGTTTAAAGAGCATCAAATCATCATGAAAATATTGAAGTTAAATAAAATGTTATATAACTTATTTTCGCAACCATCATAAAAATAATTTATAATAGCATAACATTTTTAAAATACACGTTTGTAAATCATGCATTATAATATAAAATAAAATATACATTAAGCGATCCCTTTCATTACCAATCCTTTCATTCATAAGTTAGTATAAGTAATATATGTTTAATGTTTATACCTGCGTACTGTAATTTTTATCTTTTTACATAAAATATACCTACTTGTCTAATTCTTTATTCAGGCTATCGTAAACGAATTCCATTTCTTCCAAGTCAATATAATATTACTTACGCTTTAAATATAAATGAAAAGAAAGAATAAAAAAATAAATAAAATATACGAAAATGTATACAAAAGAGCATTTATAATAGATTGCCAATAATACATCAAAGAAAGTATACAAAAGTCTAAATGATAAAATAGGAAAAAAAAGGAGAATTATTTTATTTTTAAGGAAAATTTATCCTTTTTTATAAGCATTATTGTATTGGAAATCTTACTGATCGATTATTATAATTGAATGTTATTTAATGTTAACCATATTAACTCATCATTATATAATATAAAAATAAGTAAGATATCGATCAATTAAAGAAAACTTATTTCTAGATAAAGTATTAAATTATATACTGAATAATCGAATATAGGGTCAGACTGTAAATAATCCAGTCTAATTCCCATTAGGAAAAAAGAGATGAAAAAATATGATCAGAGGCACATCCGACAGTCTGTAAACAGAGATTGTACATTTCCATGGTATTTGTCTGTTTACGTACTTATTTCTTGTGTATAAAAGAATGATATTGGCTCATTTATATACAAGTCTTGTAGAAAACGTGTCTAATATATTTATGTGTTGGCTGTAAAATGTTGCGCAGAGGCTAGACCAGTCTGATTGTAAGGCTTTTCCAACTGAATCGTTTCAATTTTAATTATCACAATGAAAGAAATTTTCTATTTACGACAGTCAATATAAAATTTTCTATTTCAGTGTGTAATACATACTGACGTCCATTATTAGACTAAATAAATTAAATAGATTGTTACATTAAATATTAATATCAGCACGCTGTACAAGTACATGTATCGTTGTCAATTTTAACGAAATATCACATATTACTATCGTATTTATACAGAAATGCCAGTAGTATAACTCCCCTATTCAAAAAATTGTATAAAAAGTAAATAAAAGTTTATTAAAAATGTATTAATAATCAACAACAGCACATTCAAAATTAAAAATAGAAAATGATGCCATTTTAGGTCTAAATATATTCGTTATAATCCAATAAGGTACTGAATTCACTCTAATTTCATTTATTTTCCATAAATGCTTTAATAATGCAAATGTTCTATAATACGTTTTCACACAATATGCAATTCGAATGTGGTTAACGTACTTGAATATCATACTTGTGGAATTGTGAATGGTGATAACAAAATATTCGACAAAGATATCTTGATGGTGTAGTGATGATATAATAATATTTTTACCAGTTCTTCGATCGATTTTAATTTAGCCACGTTCAAAATGTCATTGTGTGAACAGAATTATAGAATTTTCAAAATTTTCATATTCATGATATTTGTGAAATGATTGTAGATTTATTTTTTTGTAATAAAATAGTAATAAACTCAATTTAATATGCGTATAGCCAGTTAAAGTTATTCATATATTACCGATATAATTCAACTGGCTTTACATTAAAATATAGAAGTTTTTCTGTTTCCGATATACACCCATCACCCTAAATCTATGGTAGTTACCCATAGGTATTTTACAGATACTTCATCAAACATGTTTCTTAAAATATTATATATAGATATATATATATATTTATATATATCTATTGCTGCGACTATGATATATTCTATATATTTATGTGCTTGTGCAATGTGTGATATTTTCCCAATCCAGCACACAAATAACCACAGGCAAGTATAGTTTTGTGGCAGCAAAAAAGAAAAATATATCCTTGCAATGTAGAATATGGGAATTTTATTGGAAAACGATCGGATAAAACGATAAAAGGGTAATAAAATGAGGCGTGATATTACCACCCGTCGACCCTATTCATACAATAATATAAAATCGAAAGGCTGTATAAGAAGACTGGAGGTATGACAAAAAATTTATTTTTGCGTATGTATGTTTCAGTTACAATAGGTACTACTGGCACTGGTATATTACCAATAGATTTTTATCGTTTTTACTGTTTTTCCACAAATACCTACAACGATTGTAATATTCTGCTTTATTTCATTTAATTTATTTATATTGGTTGTGGTTTGGCGAACGGTGTTTAATTTACTTACCTAACCGTATATTTAAACTTTATTTTATTATTTATTCTTATTTTTTTTTTTATTCATTTAATGTTAACTTTTATTTAATATTAATTTTGACTGGAATCTTTCATATTTTTTGATAAATCTGAAATGTTTTGGATTTTTTTTTTATATAAAAATCAATTAGTAAACGATAATACAATGATTGTAATTTATTAAATAGCATTTCTATCTACGAAAAGAAGCCATACCAAATAAACATTTAACCAAAATTATAAAATGCTACATTTCTTCTTGTTTTCTGCAGCTTTTGCTTTTATGTAAGTAAACAAGCAATAAATTACAAGTTTTCTAATAAATACGTTTTCTTTTTTTTTTTTCAAGTTTAAAAATAAAATAAAATATAAAATATATAGAATAAACGAAGCTGTTTGTGTCGATTTACTGTTTTAACATTAGCATAACAAAATAGCTTGGCATAAATCCAAAAAACAATTTCGACAAATCTTTATTAGGTAAATTTAAAATTTGTATGTGCAATTACGTAAATAGGTTGATTCTGATATAAAGGACACTTGTTTTACATCTTATGTTTTAAAAGTTTTACATCTTTGCATTTTCATAAAAGAGTAAATAAAAAAAAAATCCATTCTTTTTGAACAATTTCTTTCGTGTCGTTGTCTGAGATTCTTACCAAAGAAGGAGCAACAATGACATTTTCATATATAAGAATGGGGCCAGTTCAAACTATACATTATTTTGTCATCATACCTTATTTAGAGTGATTTGTTCGCGTCGCCAATGATATATTTTGCCCGAAAAATAAATTTACTTTACTTAAAATATGTTTCCATTAGATAAAAAATGAAATATTACGTATAAAACAAATTTAGTATAATTACAGACTCATATGCAAGAAAATAAGATATAAGAATGCATATTGAATTCGCTTGGCTCCTTAATCGGGTCCCCAAAAAAATCGTCTTTTTCCCTTCTTAGTATACATATTCTTTTTTCTTACTTTGCAGACTTATTTAGCAATAGAAATGAGAAATACGATTATACAATTTAATGTATTTAATAAAATATTCTATTATTTTTTTTTATTATTAGGTTAAGCATCATCATTATTTTAAAAATATTAATCACCGTACATATTTTGTACCAATTAATATTTCATTTATAATATCTTTATGTGTTGGGCAGGTGCTCATATAATTATGTTGTTTATTTTGCATAAAATTTAAGTAAAAATCTAAATATTATAAATACTATATTTCATAAAATATAATATTCTTGTATAATAATATATTTATATAATCACCATCTATGAATCTAAATGTATTGTCCTATTGAGCAATATGCATATTTTCCCACTAAATCCATGCTAATACTGACAAGAGATTATCTCCCTTCATTATTGTAGGTGGATACATACAACTGAAGAAAATATCCCTTGTTTATATAAGTATGATGGACTGCTCAGAATAAATCAACGTACTTAGTACATCCACTTGTGTCTGGTGTATATCAACCATTTATGCTTTGAAATTATAGTAGCTACCGTTTACCAACTTATTGAGTTTTCTCTATCATAAAATTTTAGTGAGAAACTCTGCGTATATATTATATGTATGATTGTTAAATTTTTTATAAATAATCAAAATATTGCTAGAAAATTTTGTTAAAACTTAGTATTATTGATTATAAACTTGAACTAATTTTCCGAAATACGACGAGTATAATGGAAATCACTTTATTATTTATTAACTGTAATCTTTTATTGTTGTTCTGTTATTAATTATTTATGAATTACATTTCGCAGAAATACCAAATTATAATTTCATATTTTTTATTCAAATAAATACCAAATATTCATACAATTTAGACAGAAAAATGAACAAATATTTACATTAAAATAAAAGAAAAAAAAAAGAAAAAAAAAAAAACAATAATAAATAAATAAACCTTTATAATTGAATGTATTTTTCTCAGTATTTTCATGACACAAATACTTCAACTATAAATTTCTAAATTTACATTTTTATTATTAAAATTTTCTTGATATAGTCCCTTATAATATAAACATTGAAAATTTTACAAGTAAGGGATAGCAATTTATATCTAAATTTTTTGAAAATAAACATCAATGAAATTATTTAAATTTTATGTAAATTTCAAAATATTATTAATTTTTCATAAATAAATATTCTTGGAAACTACAAAGAAATATTCTAATTGAACAATACTTTGAAAAATAAGAAAACCGGAAGTTACATTAATTATCTTATTAAATTACTGGCCATTATTAACCACTGACTATTAAATAATCATTATTCAGTAAAGAGGGTGTCTCTTTAATAATTGAATATAAAGAAAATTAGTAAATTTAGGTATGGTTCTCTGAATGAAAAAAAAAAATGCAAGCCAATGATTTTTGTAATTTATTTCTATTTATTTATAACATAATTAAAAAAAATAAAATATATAATTAAATCAATAAATAATAAAAATTGAAAAGGAATATTATTGAAAATCTGTGCATCTTCTTAAACTGCTTGACAATTCAAGCCTTTGCGAATTTATTCATGCATCACTTTACAATCAATTTCACATGCAATAGGTTTTAAACTTTCATAAAGCTTTTTGCATAAATGTCATCCCAAAATTTATATACTGTTTTGAAATTTTCATTTTACAGAAACGAAAAAAGAAAGAACTAAAATATATATATATATTTATATAGGTTTTACATAAACCTCTACGCTCTACCAATGTACCCAAAATGTGTAATACTTCCATAATATTGTATTCAACATCTAGAGTTTCTATAGAAGTTTTCTCTATAAAGACAAAACTAGCTTTTTGAAGCAAAGTTTCACTTGTTCTTTTGTATTATGGATGAGTAAACTTTTATAATATCTACTGTAGATTGGTTTCGTATATATAAATATATAGTATATCTACTTACTGGTGGTGGGGTATTTAGTTAGTTTTGTTTACCTATAGATAGGAATAATATAGTTTGTATTTCCACATTGAATTTATTATAATATATGGAATGGAGAAAAAAGAAACATACGAAAAATAATCAAAAAACATTGGTTTATGGATTTATGCATCTTTGCGCCATAGAAATTATTTTTTTAAAAAAATAATAATAGAAGAAAAAAACACATGCAATGACATTTCTACCATAATTTAAGTTTAATTTTAAAATATTTGTTTTCTCTGTTATACTAACTAATATAATATATAATATGTATATAATATATATTTATATATAAACATATCAATGTTAGTCATGCTATATTATGTTAAAATATCACACACCTAGACTTAGGTACCCGGTTATTTTGTAAAATG
>JAABKK020018147.1:0-19581 GCA_011634745.2 Catotricha subobsoleta
TGGTAATAAAGCTAAAAGCCCATATTCGACACAAGTTTCTAGCATAGAAAAAGTAACAAGCTTAGTAGGGAGGTGCACTGCTCGCACTCATATTAATTACATAATATATTGAAACTATTTAAATTCCAGAGGAATATTTAAAATTTGACGTTTAGTAATATAAATATTTTTGGTTGCACGCTAAAAGTGACTTTTCTGTAACATAAGTTACGAATTTTTTAAAATGTCTCATCCAAAATACAGTTTGAACTGGGAATTGGTATATATATATTTTTTTAACTAATAGAATATTATAAAAAATTTGTGAAATATAAAGTTTGCTGAGGCACCGCTCAGAATTGAATTTATTTCGCATTGATCAAAGCATACATTTTCACTCTTCTAAACGAACCGTAATTAATGAAATGAATTTAAATGCTGAGCAAGAATCTATTTTCTCATCTTGTATAGCACAATAAAATCATTTGTCTATCAAAAGTCATATAATATTTTAGGAATTCTCTAACTAATTTCATCTACATTTGAGATGCAATGAATTTCAATCCGATCACAGTTTTTATATTTATTTATATTTATAAACCACAAAAATTCTTTATCTCTTCATCTTGAATTTGATTCTTAAATAAGCTACTTAACTCCAATGATAAGTAACACCTATTTTCTGATACTATATAATATATCTAAGGATAACAACAACAAAAAAATCTATTCTGTTTTTTTTTTTTTCTTTTCTTTTATTATATATTTTTTTTTTTATATTCATAGAATTATAGACATTTCGAATTGCCAAACATCTTACAATATATGTGCACGAGTTTTATATGAGTACACCTCTCTCGTCTACTATAAAATATTATTTTTATGATAAGTTATGTGTTCTTGTATATAGACGTAATGGGTAAGATAGAAAATACAAAGTGTTATAATACGCAGAAAAATCCCATTACTGCAAAATGGCTGAAATATACAGGCATAAATAAAAATGAAGATTTATTTAAATTCTGCTATAAACTAAGTTACAATTTTCCCTTTATTTTCTTCTTGTGGTTATAACCTAATATTCATCGCTAAAACTTTATTGTGTACCACTCTCGCTTTATTTTATATTACATATATATTATTAGAATACTGAATATACATGTAACAACACATCACAGGTTAGTAATAAGAAATACACGTGACGTGAGCTGAACGTATACATCATATTATTATTTTTACGTTTACGCTTCTATTCTAGGAGTTATTATGTCTAACCATAATAGAGATATGAATGTCTATGTATACCGCCGCATCGAGTAACCCTCTAGTTTTATTTATACTGGCATAAATAAATATAACAACCGCCCACAATAAATAAATATGAAAAAAAAAAAAAAAACGAAAAACTCTTAAATTATGGCACACTTTTATCACATTTAACGCGGCATTGAGATATTTTAGTTAATCTTTATTGTTATGCAAATTTCTTGTTGCTGTGAAAATAGAATGTGTTTTATTATAAAATAGTGGTGTTTGTTTGTTTTAAGGATAGGTAAAAGTGTTGAATCCATAACTTTACTTGATACTTTGTTTATAAATGGTTTGTATGCAGAATCATTAAAATATTCAGTGGTAAAATGTTTTTGTAGTTTTGACTATACGTCGACTATTGTTAAATTTTGTAGTTGTTTTTTTTTATTTTTTGCGAAGGCTCGTGTATCTACCCCACGTTAATATATTCAAGTATAATGTTTATACTAAATAGATCATAGTCTGTATAAATGAAGTACAGTGAATCATGTTTGATTAGATCAACTCTATCAAACTTTATTTTTGAAAATTTGCAATTTAAATTTACTTATTAATCGGACCAAATTGACAAGTTTAAAAAAAAGAAAATATATGTATATGGTAGTCCGCATATATTGATTTCACTGTAATTCTCTTTTAGACTTTAAAATATGCAATACATCTCAAAGCGACTGCGACACAATATATAAATTTTGGAATTTATATTAAATTGTATACATGAAGTCCTTTATGGTGTTATTCATTGTTACAAAATACTCTCTTTTATTTTCTACTAAATGCTATCAAATATATATAAATAAATATTCATTTTCATTTCAACTTTGAATATTCGTTATACCTACATATATTTCCTATAATAGAAAATCTATTCTAATGTCAACTACTTAAATATGTGTTTATGTAGTTTATAGAATTGGTTGACATTATGCTTAAAACAATACAAACAAAAAAAAAGTATTTTAATTTTATGGAAAATTGTTTTGAATGTTTTAAATTGTATCCGTAATTTAATCCAATTTTACAAGATAAGTGTATTATTTTCACAACACAGCATTATAAATTTACTTATAATAGAAGTAGAAATAACATTTTCCAACTGTAGTTAAAACATAACATTTGTCATTATAATAATGTTCACAATCACACAATCACCATCATGTCACATACATTTGGGTTTTTCGGGACTATAGATTTACTACAGTAAAAAAAAAAAAACTTTAACATTAAGTCCTTTATCCCTAAATCAAGGAAGCTTAAAGCTTTCATGTGATTATCTGTTGAGTAATAATATTCACAACAGGACATTTTTCGTAATCTATATCCCCTTATCTTAACATTTTTTTTTTTTTTTTTATTATTTTTAGGTACTTGAATCATTTATATTAACTAGATATTTTTGCTAACTGTTTTCACAGCATTAAATAAATAGAAATTGAAATGATAAATAAAAAAAAAATATGACATTTTTACATTACAAGTAAATTAATGCTTATAATGAAATAACATTAAAACTAAATTTATTTTAACGCGTCCTCTTTATTTCATAAACGTATTCCAGTGTCATACAGTCAGGTAGCTCGGGATGACGAATACATACTTATGAAACCGGTTCTCTTTCCATACGATAAACTCATATATAGTTTTTAACGAGCTTCTGATTTGTATATCTCATTAATTCGTAAATGGCGGTTAGTAATAGAAAATTTTTCAATTCGACCTTGCGTCTAGAAGATATCTAAGCTATCTGAGTTATCTGGTTACTTGCTTCTGAGTAAGAAAGTAAGAATCGAACATCTTGCTGGCTTAATGAAATAAATTATAAAATTTTTGCTTGCGTGCTTGAAAATAGAAAATTGAAAAATTGCTTGACTAAAGAAAAACGATTAACAATTCCTGCTCTGGAAATAAAAAATTGGAAAAATTGATTTACCGGAAACAAAATTAAAACAAAACATTAAAAATCTTTGTTAAATTTGATAATATTTATAATTGGTTATATTTCAAGCAAGCAACCTAGCTGGTGCTGCTGCTGTATGTCGGTCTGTAATATAACAAGTCTATTGCTATTAATTTTCAATAAAAAATTATCATCCACTTCAGAAATTATGGTTATAATAAACAAAGCCATGTTAGCTTAGGGGGATCATCCATAAAAAAGCTTGTTTTGATAACATTTTATTCAAATATTTACGTTATAATCAATGATGTGATATTTTTTTCACCCGCCGCTCAGGGCTAGCAAAAATAAAAAATAAACGTATCAATGATATTAACAAGAGATGATATGCGGTAAATGCTTATTAGCGTGACGTCGTTTATAGACAGACGATTCTTTAATCACCAATCATTATTATTATTGTTTTTTATTGTTTTAATTTTTAAATCCAAAACATTCATCTTTAGAAGAACTTGAAATTGCTTGAACAATCTATATTATTATTCATAACATAAAATAGCATCTTTAATCTTTATTTATAGTTCATGTAAATGTAAATAATAACACTGATTATTATTATATTTTGATCTATTTAATAAATTAACAATATTAAAATATATAATATGCTTAATTTTCCAACAGCACCAATGACGTTGAAGTTAATTTCAAAATTGTTGCCTTATGCATAATATACAATTATACATATATGTATGTATATTATTTATTATAATTTAACACAACAGTATTTATAGATCAAATGATATATCGTGTATTTGAGGTGGTTCGAAAAAGAGTTTTTGCCTTTCAAAATGTTGTCAAATGGCCTGAAAACTTTTTTTTTTTTTTTTTTTTTATTTTTATAATAGACTTTGTAAATAGTTAACTACTAAATACCAAAAAATCAAAATCTTAAACTTCAAAACTCAAATACAAAAACATAAAATAACATTTCAGTTTTTTTGTTTCTGGAAGTTTTATTATTGTACAGATTCAAATCAGCCTATAGTTTTTTTTGCTGACGAAACATATAATATTAATATTTTATATTATTTTTTCGCGAGATTTTATTTTGATGAAATGAAACAAAACCACTCATCAAATTTCGATTCAATATAAAATAAATAAAAATATAATACTTGTTTGTATGTCTAAAATTACACTTGAATTACATTTCCGAGTGGTTTTTTTTTTTTTTTGTTTTATTGATGGTTTTTATCTGGATTTGTCATTTTCAATATTTCAATATGATTTGTTTGTCTCGACATAATCCATTTTAATATACAATACAATATTTAATATTTTTGTATGAGTGCTATTCAGTTCAAGTAGCCATTGTATAATAAATTTTAAAAATATTGTTCGTTGGATATGTCTAATGTCGGGCTATTTGGTTGAGTTATGTACCAAACGTCTTGAACAACGAAATATTATAAAATCGCTATAACAGTCAAATTTCATTACATATATATTGAAAATGTGAAATAGATTAAATGATGTATATATTCTCAAGTGTATCGTTGAATGTTTAATAATTTATAAATGTTACTATTTGCAAACATTGAAGTATGAAACTAGTATTTAAGTGACAAATATAATTCACACTATAGTATTACTTATTTAAAATGTCACTTGCAGTGCAATAATTACAGTTAGTTACAACACCAATCAAAACATTAATCGTACCATGTTTGCTATAAAATAATACACTATGTATCTGTGTTCGGAATAATAGAATTAAATTGTTCATTGCATAGTCGTTTGAGTGATATTTTAGTCTACATTACAAAATTGTTTGAAAATTTGGATAAATGGTATATTTATTCTAATTTTATAAGAAAAGGCAATTATATTTTTCATTCTGTATTGAATGATTTTCTATGGATCTAGATAATAAATATCTAAACATAGTAAACATTTAGTGCTACGTAAATGATGTTCAAAATACTCTTTCACTATAATTATAAATATTTTATATATATCGAAGTCTTTGAAGATTCAATCCGTAATTTATTTCTGTTTGAAAGCCAATATAAGTATTAGACCATATTAACAACTCATTGATTCATAATTAATGAGTTATCATCTTTAAATTTGCTGGCAGTCTTATGAAAACACCTCTAAAACATGTAGGTTTATCTCTTATCTCTTGATTATGTATTCGTAGTTTTATGTTTTATTCCGCTCTAACTTATGCATTTTGTTCCACCCTTATAAAACCTATATAATTTTGAGGTATTTTCTTATGGCTACCAGTAAATTCAAAGATGATAACACATTAATTATGAATCAATGAGATTAACTCCTCCACCATTATATAAATTTTGGTATACGCAGCGCGACCTACATTTAAAAAAATAATTAATTAATATTTTCTATTAATTTAGGCTAAATGAATAAATGATGTTCAATTATTGAGGTCTCAAAATATAATTTCGTACTTATTAAAAAAAAGAAATCTTGTCAAACATTACTTATTACTTACCAAACAAATTTTATAAAAGTTAATTTTAACTTTACATATATTTTTCTTTTATTTGTATAAAAAAAGAAAGAGGAAACATCTATGCATAAACTTTAGACTTTAGTCATTACTGTCATTGGGCATTATGCGAGTTGATATAAAAGTTTTACTATAATATTAATGTTATCTGACTGATGTATTAGGACAATATTATGTATTATAAATATATGTAAGTTTATCTTATTCAATAGAATAAAATTTATGGACTTTTGGGGCTACAGCAATATTTTAATATTATGTGAATTTTGCGGAAAGTAAGTGAACTAAAATGAAATAAGTACTAGGATCGCGGTCACTAACCTTTGGTTTATATTTATATTCACTAATTATAGGTTAGTTTGAGTTTATTTAAGTATTTATGCAGCAGTACATTAATAATTTTTTACGTAATTATTACAAAATGAAGAAAATAGAAATATGATTAGAAAACTTAAAACATAATTTTAGTTATATTAAAAAAAAATTGAATATCAGAACCCCATGATAGTTTTTTTAAGTTTCTAGCAATGTGGGGAAAATGTTATTAAATGCAGTTAATTCAACTGAATTAGTTATGGTATTTTATCAGTTTCTTATTTTAATTAACTCAAAAGTTATAGTATAAACGTACGTTTAAATTTATATAAACTTTGTTTCAATAGTTCATATTTTACTGAAGTTAATACCATGAATTCCAATCCAATGTCGACCAAGAGTTGACTTCTTAATATATAATTATATATACATGGAAATGTAATTTGTCATGGACATGGTCAATCAATGCATATTCATCAGTCAATTTGAAGAGATTTAAAATTGATTGTATTTAAAATTAAATATATTCATAAAATTCTATTATTATTCATGTTTTAAAATGAAGCTTTCGCTGAAAATTATAATATGCTATATAGGTATGTTCAGTTCATACAATATTCGTTCACCGCAGTAATCGATTTTATATTTTCAAAGTGCACTAAATAAATAATAAACCACTTTTGATGATAATATTTGCTTATGAGTTTACGCCATCAACTACGTAGATAGATAGGTATACACAAATTACACACAACCATTTTTGATTCAATAAAATATTTTCATTAAAATGTTGAGAATATAAAATACAAATATATTCAATATTCAATGTGATGAAGTAAATTTGTGTTGTGTCATTTAACACGTTTGAATATTTGATAAATGACACTTTGTAATTATTACATTATCTTCTCGAAAATTTATAACTGCATATAAATAGGTAAAAATGTATGATGTACTATTGTTATTGTGATTGCATGAATTATTTATAAATAATTTTATTTATATCTCTTTCTCTAGTTTCTTCATATTATAAGTAGGCACTTATATATATTTTGTCTTTAATCTGTAATATTTTGATAAATGTTTTATAGTAAATTTATAATTCCATTGAATATGCTCGAACATAATATAAACACTTTTCCATTTATTATTTTAATCAACATCTTATTCATACCGTAAATAAAAGTGGAAAATACCTTTCGGCTTAACCTCTTACCTACCGAAAAACCAAAATAAAATAAATATTTTACTTTTACAGTAAAAGAACATTATTTGATTGACATATTATTCATACAGAGTTTGCCTACGAAATATAAGAAAATCTTCATCATATTTATACATTTTTATGACAATTTCGTTTACAGTCTTCATCATCATGATAATAATCATAATGAAATATTTTTAAGTTGAAACAAGCATATACTTACTTAACCCACAAACAAAATAATACTTTTATTGTTTTCAAACAGTGAAAATGAGAAGTTTTTTTTAAAAAAAAATAAATAAAATAAAATAAACTCAGTTTTATATTCTAAATATTTTACATTGTTATGATGACTTGAATGGTGGATTTAAGAACAACATGTATCTAGATCTACAACAACAATATATCAGTAAATCGTCAGAAAATTCAATTTCAACTTATTTCATATATTTAACCGAAATGATGTTATTTTTACGTTTTCCCTCTGCACTTAAGGATCCATTGTTCTAACTGCAGATACTTCCATATGAATGTAGATTAGCGATTTATATACAGAGCACATTTTTAGTAGAAATATATTTGTACACAGATAGATGGACGAAGAGAGTGAGTGAGTGAAAGAGAGTGTTTTTCATATAAACACCAGAAAGGCGGGTTTTCTATCTATTCATTATTCATATATAAAAAAAATAATATATATAATATATAATACATATATATTTTGACAAACAAATTTGACAAGTCATTTTTTTGTTATTATTTATAGCAATAGCATTGCGTCAGAACTCAGAATCATTTTATAGTTAGAATCAGATCGAAAAATATTATAAATTATTTCAGAATGAAAGAGCAGCATTGAAATTTTTATTTTATTTGCTATATTTCGGCAAACGTTATGATCCAGCGGCATATAAATACGATACGTAACGCATACTGAAATTATTAGGTATACGAAGAAAAATATAAATAATATTGAATGTACTACTTGAGCTTTTATATATATGGAATTTGATCTGCTATTATATCTCTATCAAGTCTTATTTACTATAAATGATTTTTATTTTATATCAGTTTTTTTTTATCATATTTATGCTCATCAAGATTCAAAATTCACGTCTTTATGGGCATCTAATTTGTGAACCAAATCGCATACAAATAAATTTTGAGATATTATTATATTTATGAACAGTGAACTGATGGGAATACATGAATTTCAGAATGCAATATAAAATTCAACAACAGAAAAAAAAAGAGAGGAAAATCTTTATAAATTTAAGCGTTAAAAACTCTATTTTCATATATTTGAAAATATGTAAAATTCAGAAGAACATGTTAATATGTGGATGACAGCTATTTCGAAATATAGTACTACAAATAATAAAACAATTTAAATATTTTATATTCAAATGAAACTATGAAACTATGAAACACATTATTCTATGTATTGTGCAATTAACTCCGGTTGAAGATAATAATTTTTGTATTTTATGTACAGAAATGTTATTCAAATAACAAAATGTGACCGTTAAACAAAAAATTAAAAAAAAAAAACTAGAAAAAAATCAAAATAAAAAATAAATTCACATTGTTCATGTCAAGAACCGTGCCAATAATAATAAAATATATGTGTGTTTTTTTTTTAAATATGGGATTGTAACAACTAACTAACAAACAACAATGGGTTGGAACTAAAGTATATGTTCGAGTATATCATTTTGTATCGACATTCACTGCATACAAAATAAACTACAGACAGGAAATTTTCCATATTGATGTAGGTAGTGACTAACTAACAAAATATATTTGAAATTTTTGTTCGTGTTAGTATTATCTACATAGTAAATTTTGTCGTAATTCTATTGCAGTCATATATAGACAAACATGAATTAAATATTGAGGTAACGGAAATATAATATATATACATAACTAGATCCAATAGCTTAAATTATTTATTGATTTTGGACGGTGGGACAGAACGTCCGCTTATTAAAGAATTATCCAGAGCTCTGGACAATATCTGTGAGATGAAAATGAAAATATTAATGATAAAGAGCTGCCTTCGCAGTTGCATGTATATGAAAGTTTAGGAACATTATTATTGAACTATCATCTCAAATAAATAATATCGTGTATACTACGAAATAGTGTGCAATTTATTTTGCAATATTTTTTTTTTATTACTTATTGTTTTAAATAATTTCTAAACGCATTACCGAAAAAAAAATGTAATATTAATTACTCACAAAATGAAAACTGACATACTGTTAAAAAAAAAACCCCATCATCACCATTTCAGGACATGACTTTTCTGCTTTCGCATAACACAATATCATAACATATGATTAATGATCGATCCACATGCAAACTTTTCTCTTTCATTCGAGATTTCGTATTGTATGTACTGGCAATATATAAAAAAAAAGATTACTCTTTCAATTAATATTCTAGATGTATATGTGTGATTGTGATTATGGAACAATTTTGTGTTTTTTGTCTACTTTTGTGTCAAATCGGCATTTTGCCATTTTCAACCCATGTTCTATCTTGTGTCATGTGTGGCCCTGGTGATGTAAATAGATATATATATATACATATACAATATACATGCATTATAATGTTATGTTGTTTACTACTTATAGCTCAGTTATATAAAATGAAGAATGATATATTCCATGGAAATTAATCGATTACATTCAATACAAATAATAACTAGCCATAAATTTTAGTACGGACAGCTAGAACTATGACTACCTGCTACTTTATGCTCGTGAATCGCTGTATAAATTCGAAAACTCATATCTCATTGCATCACCACCCTCAACACTTCCACCACACAAAAATGAATTTGTATATTTTCCAAAATAGAGGTATCCATGATTGTGAATTTAATGGTTTTCTGCTTCACGATTCAGTTCCATATAGATCCAAATGATGCATAACCGTAACTAAATCAATATATATATATTTCTCTCTATACACTGTATTTTCAAACGAAAAATTTTGATAACACCCGAGTCTTCATTTGATTTTGATTACAATATATAATAATAAATGGGGATCGCTTGTTGTAATTTTTGCAATAACATGCTTTATCAGTACCAGGCAAGTGATGTATGGCATTATTGCAATTTCATGGCACAAAAAATATATAAAAACGTTCATAGCAATTTGGTAAGTCTATAAAATGTCGGGTTAATGGACTTCTTTCAGCTTCTATTATTTTTTTCTTTTTATTTTTATTTTATTATTAGCACTGTGTGCGAAGGAAATTTGTTCAACAATGGCAATAAATAGCCGTGCGTTTATTATAAATGAAATTGATTTATGGTTTTGACTATTATTTTGTTATGGTGTTCTCAAGTAATTTACTGTTGATTAAAAGAAAACGCTTTATTAAGTCATAAGGGTCTATTTTCTGTTAATTTTTATAGTCATTTACAACTATGAAGCTTCTGTTTCTGAATAGCGCGTGGTATTTAAAATGTTATGAATAACATTTATGCGCATAATTTTGAGTAGATGAAACAATAGATTATAATGGACAAAAGATATATATAGTCCATGAAGACATGACCATTAATGATATTCATATTTGCCTCTGAACTCTCAATTTAAACAATATAAAATACCCACATTTAAGTAACCCGTCTGCTTACTAAATTAATATATGGTCGATCTTAAATCAAATAAAGTTATTTAATCAAACGATTTTTATAATATGAAATTTAAAAAAAAAAAAATTTCATAATTTGAACTTTTTTCGATAGAACTTCTTAAACTAAAAATAGAAAATAGAATAAATAAATTCAACTCACCCTTAAAATGCTTTGGGCAACATACAAATTCAACGCCTGAAAACAATGAAATTCCACATGGTAATAACATTGCAAAGCTTCGCATTTGCATACCACGATCTTGACAAGCTGCAGCACCAGTTTGATTCCATCTAACAAATGGCCAGCATCGTGATGCATTATGTATATGGTCAAAGAGACATCCTTCGGGTACAAGAAGAGCATCTGACTGGAATGGTCCTTCTGTTTAAAAAAAATAAATATAAAACCCATATTATATTGCACTTGTTTCTATCCAATTGCGATATAATTAAATTCAATTAAACTCGAAAAAAAACAATTTTACAAGTCGTCTTCTTTGGTATTAGTATTATGTTAGCTATGCAAATAGAGTTAAACATTTCGTTTGAACGTAATGTAAAGGCATACAAGTAGATATTTGGATAGATATAATAGGTTATAGGTACTTATAGAAGTGTATGTTTTCTCAAATTGTATTTAAATTACACTATTGCAACCCTTATAGCTAAATTTTGTGCTGTATGTAATGTACACACAGGCACTTAGTATAAATTAAATCAATATTTGAAATTTGAATAAGGCGGTACAAGAACCGAAAATTCAATTTTTGAAATTGTTGCCTTCTATATGAAAATGAATACGTTTTATAGTGCCGTGTCTGATGTCAATATTAGATAGATATGGTACCTCCCACCAAATTCATGAATAACTTTGTATATTCAAGATGAACAAAAAAAAAAGAAGAAAACAAGGAATTGCATAATATTTTATATCAAGATTTATATTTACCAAGACATCGGAAAGGTTTTATCCATCTCTGAGCTCCTTTGCATTTTGCTGCGTTTATAGCACCCTGACGACACCATCCTCCAATTTTTTGATAGTGGGATGATTCAACAATATTTGTTATATCACGTCCTGGATATACCTGCAAAGAAAATAAACGAAGAAAATTTTGTTTTTTAAAATATTTCAGAAAATTTGCAAATCAAATACTTAGAAAATCTAACACAAACAAAATAAAATATCTCAAAAACGAATATTGCATATTTTTATAAGCAGCAAAAAAGAAAATAATACTTTTCTGAAATATTTTACTTTTGTTTTTATGACGACGATGGTTTCAATTGGCGAAGCAGAATATTTATAATGTTGTGAAGTGCAAGAACTACAGATATATTGTAATAGGTCATAAAAATGGTTGTGAACGAAATTAACATAGACAGTTGTATTATATAAATGCATATATATATAAGTTTAACATGGAAAATATGTAAATCTCTGATCAGACTTAATGCTATGAAAATACTTACCAACCTTTAATAATTTGAATGATGATATTTTACATAATGGGTCAATGAAAAAGTATTCTATTTTTATATAGAAGTTTGTGCACTAACATTACTGTTTCATCTAAATCCAATCATTATCTCTATTACCCAGAAATGATAAATACTTTTTTACTGGTCGCTAAATAAAAACATACAGAAAACGAAACAAAATAAAAGCAATTCAATTATAAGACCGAATCTGCATAGAAACAATAGATTTTAAATCGATTAAAAGTAGTTTGAAGAGCATCATCATCACTGCATCAAATTATGAGCATGAATAATTATTATATGTTAGTCTATATATTTTTGTAAAAAATAGAAGTTAATATGGCTAAGCCATGGCATATGAATATTGAATACAGTTTAGATTTATATGAGATATTGAATATAACGAAACGGGTCGAATGGCTATGGTATATCTGCATACAAGTGTTAGGATTGCATATTATATTTATGATATGAAAATTGGAGAAAATGCAAGTTCTCAGCATAAAATAGTTTGCTCGAAAATCAAATAATATGATTTAAATTTAATCCAGTTTTCAATTTTCCCAAAATGTTTATATTATGTAATCAATATTATATAACAACTAAAACCAAGTGGTATATGTATGATAAATGTACGAACAAGCATTTTCTATGTTTATAAAGTATAATTTGCTTTAATATATGAATTTAACATAGTTATTTTGTTGAAAACAACCATAATGTAGAAATGTACCAACGGCATTCAAGCGAATGAGTAAAGTGAAAATAATGATGATAGAAATCCATCTGCAATGGCAAGGGTGTGTCTATCTGTCTATGTGTAATGAATTTAATGTAATTACAATTATAAAAGTTATTTTCCACAAAATGTTTATTAATGTTGAAAATATAAATCGGGTAGAATTTAGTGGATTCATCGTACGCTCTTATTTATGATGAGTAGAATATTAAACCCCCATAGTCGTTCGTAAATTCAATTTGAAACATATAATCAAATCATCTTTATTATTTATTTATTTGTATTTTTCAGTATTTTAGTTATTTAATTAAAATATCGTACCTTATGCATAAAGAAGGTATTTCGTATTGAATTTAAGATTTTTTTTTTTACTAGCAACAAACTGGAAGGTTTATAGAAAAACCCGAGAGTTCTCACGTTGAGGCCATAATATAAAAATTATATATAAAATATTGCTTCGTTCAGAATGAAAACTTTCAATAAAATATAAAATTTATATTCCAAAAAACTCTTTCAATTTTCATTCTAATAGGATTATTGCTATAGAAATTAATATAAAACCATGTTTAAGTTAATTCACTCATACATTTCATTTTGACACGTCATAACTTACTGAGTGAACAACATCATTAATATTAACTAGTGTTAGCTCATATATTTTAAAATACATAGCTTCGCATTAATAAAGCTTTAATCAAATTCTTCATTTATAATGTTGTTTATATAGGTTGAAAATAATAATGTCCCTGCCACAATACACAATTCAAAGTAACCCTCAAAAAACAAATGATGCATGAAACTGGTTTATTTAAAACTTATTTGTTTTCAATACAGTCAGCTATCAGTTATCGAACGGAGGGCTCCAGTATTTAATGCAATTAAAGCCATTTATAATGTTTATAATGTATGTATTGAAAACATGCATTCAGTGAGTTTTAACATAATGTTTCCGATAATTTTCTATATGAAAATCGTGATGGTGCATTAGTTGAGGCATTATTACATTCTATAATGTCTATAGGTTTGGTTGATTATAGGTAACTAGTAACTAGAGAGAAAGTATATATTATACATAGATAAAACGGTTAGGCGCACAAAATTGAAATATATTTCGTTTATTATAGTCAATGTGATGAATATATTGCGATAAGGTTAGCATGTAGTTTTATATGTCGATTATAATGAAATTGTAACATATTCTGCACAAAGTCAATTCATCTATATAATTCTTATGGACATTAATAAAGTAATAAAATATTGTATAATGCATAAATTATGTTTGGTAGCTGATTATAAAATTGTTATAATGCTATACCGCAAGCATATATAATATCATAAATAACAGACGTTGCAGGCCAATTGCGATTAAATTACATATGGATTTTTTTTATAAATTTCTTAAATTTTATATTAAATTTGTTTAGATAATAATTTTCAAATATGTAATATATAATTTAACTTTTAATTAATTTCGAATCATTGTTATATGTCGGAACAACAGGTTGCATTAAACATCACCATCAGTGATTTTTGAATTGAAGAAAATTGTAAGATTTCATTAAAAAGGTAATAAACCGCACCTATGATCAAAAGCTATATATTTACCTCATTATGGTGTGAAGTATTTTATACGATTGATTATGGTACGAAGATTCGAAAATATACCACAGTATAAAAATATTTATTCACTGGTGTTACGTAATAATATTTATAGGAAAATATGTATGGAAAAAATTGTTTTAAAGAAAAAAAAAAGTAATAATAAACAAATGGAAACAAATCCAGCAAGCATCCAAAATTAGTACTGCTGCAATCTGCAAAATATTGTACTATCTTAAATTACCACAAATGTCATGTTCTCTAAATTGCCATATGTGAAACCGGGTATATAATTATTTATGTTTAGAGTTTGAACCTTAAATTCATTTTTGTTACAAAAAATATGCAATTCAAATGTAAAAGCTCCAAAAATACGGTAAAAGCTGCCTGATTGAATCCAGTTTATTTGAGTGACTCAAAATTGTCTCCACGTAATAACATTTTCAATGAAACAGTTTTTACTGCACTTACATGTATTTTGTATTTTAAACATCTCTTGATTTACATTAGATAAAATGTCTTCATAATAAATATTCTAATACTGAATAATGCCGTTGGTTATGTTTAATAATATCTTTATGAGATTTACAAAGGAATTGCATGGTAGTTATAATAATTTTCAAAGGGCTTTCAGTCTTGTGAAATAATTTAAATTTTAAGGTGTTTTTGTTATCAAAGAAAACTACAAATTAAAATGAAGTAATATATAATAATTTTCATTAGTACACAAAACCATAAAATCTGATTAAAATTGTGTAAAATCGTGTTAAAGTAAGTAAGTACTCAAAAGAAAAAAGTTTGGAAAAAAAATCAAAAGAAAACAACAAAAAAATAGTCATTAAATGCTTACGAAAAATAACGAGTAATGAAACTAAACTTATGTATTTAATTAAACCCAAAAGGGGGATAATTTGAAATCCGTTAAGCTTTTAAAAAACAAAATTTTCTTTTCTTTTTTTTTAAATGAACAATTAAATAAAGAAAAAACAACAATAATGTTTAACTTTATAAAGCTCAGCAGAGTACCTATGACCTATGGTGGCAATAAACTAAAATGAAATGATTATAATCCGTGACATTGTATTTATCGTGCACTGAAAAACTTTTAAGTCACCTATTTTTTTTTTTTTTTTGTAATTTATTATATATAAGAGTTTTACATTCGGTTAAAATATTTTATTTTCTCCCTTAAATTCGCTTGTTTTTTCTCAAGTAAGTCGTAATTCAGCGTAGCTAATGTTATAACACGGACAAATATAAGTTACGAACAAAAAATAAAGCACATAATAATGAAGTTTTTCTATTTTCTTCATTTATTTTGCTTTAATAAATGCATTTTCTATATTTCCAGTGTTGTCACTGCTGTTTCATAACTTTGTTTGGCAAGAAAAAAAGAATAAAAAAAATTTAAATAAATAAATATAAGACGAAATGCGAAACAGTAAAACGAAATTATCTTCTGTTATACACAACATAATGACAATGAGAAATAACTACTTGCTGAACAGGAAAAAGTATGCTGACTTGAATATTTAATAATTTAAATTATGCAAAACAAAAAATTTGTTCAAACGAAAATTGGTAAGCATTTTTCATGGATATTGATTTTGTATTTATTTTGTGTGGTTGCTTTCCATGTAAATAACAGGCTAAAATATATTACCTTAGCTAACCGACATAAACATTTTGTTTTTTTTTTTTTTTAATAACATAATATTTAACATCAAAACATGGGATAAAAGTCTGTGTAGTACTATTTTATTTTTTATGGATTTGTAGTTGTATCGAATAGAAAAAAAACTTCTTTTTTTTTTTGCATTCTTTTCGATACGGTTTGTAATAAATGTATGGTAACAAAATAAAGTGGTTATATTACGTTTTTTTTTTTTGATCTGTATTTTACAATAGAGAATTCAATTCTCCACAGTTCGTAAAGCAGCTAAAAAATTATGGTATTTATCCCAAAAACCAGAACACCCTCCATCAGAATCGAAATATACTGATATTGCCAAAAGTATATATATGTGTGGATACAGTTTCTGGTTATCTCACGCTGGGATTACTTTTAAGTTATATACAGACGAGTTATATCTAGAGATATATTTTATACTTTAATGCTGAACTGAATACTTAGTATAACTAGCAGCTAGCAAAGTTCGTGTATATTTTTGTATAAATATATCTATTTTTTTTTTCATGTTTCACGGGATATTTTTTTTATTTTCTTTCTATACTAGACCAAGCAAAAATTTATTTATTTTTATTATAGTTTGAAATTTAAAAAGGCTATATGGAATAGTTATAGAGTTTCTAATATATGAAGCTATGTGCCTTGTTTTTTATTTTTTTTTACGAGAAAAAAGTATTTTCTTCAAAAAAAAAAAAAAGAACAGCGAAACCTCTATTCTGAGGTCCCACATTGGCTGGAACTTATTTGAAATATATTAAGATTGATGACTTTTACCATTGACCACGAAAGCCTTTAATGTTTGGTTTTATTTCAACGAATTACAAATTTTTCAATTAAAGTGAAATGCAAAACTAAAGAAACAAAATATAAATAAGGAATCCAGGAACATGTCATTGAAAAACTTGAAAAATAGATAAAGAATTTTAAGGAGAAACATTAAAAATAGAATAACGAACCTTTTTAATAAATACACTTACAAAAAAAAAATAAAGAACTGAAGGATAATATAAAAGAGCACAAGATATAATGATTTCATTTTTTTTTATTTATTCAAAAGGAAATACAAAAAAAAATTAAAATAGATAGAAACCGATTTCTTATAATATAACCTTTACCTTTTCTGCAATATAAAAAAATAATAATGCATAATCACTTATGTTCATCAGCAAGATAATTATGAAGAAAGAAATTTAGTATTTCCAAACACAAATAAGAAATAATCACCTGAATGATCAAAGCTTAAAACTTTTGCGTAGCAACAATGTTTAATGTTCAAAGAGTAGGTAATACTTTTGAACAAATTTACAACATATAAAAATAATCTAAATTTTTGTTAAGTACTATTTAACTCTACAATATAATTGAAGCAAAAATTGTTTGAACTTGACTTTTCATTTATTCATTGTATGATTGTAGTTGCAAAATATGGCAGAGATAATATATTGAAAAATAATAATTACTTAGTACATAATTACAAATAAATAAATAAACATTTTATGATTAATTAAATGAATTTATATTTGCTAAATATGTGGGCAGAAGAAGTCTTTAATGAGGCAAACGTTATTATAGTCTTTTTAAATATGCACATACTCTTTTTTTTCTATTTATTTAATTGAAAATATGATGTGTAACATAAATAAGAAACGATCACTAAAATACTATTAATTTAACCTTATTTTGGTCTATAGAGTTTATAGATTTCCATTTATATACTCTCACACTAAGAAAGTTTCACTGTTATAAATTTAAAGAATTGAAAATAAATTTTTGTATTACATTTATCTCTATCCGCATATTAAAATGGTTCGCTCAGATGAATTTTTATAATATTAAAGCGAAGTCAGGGCTGTATGATAATTGCATTCTATATGAGATCATAATATCGAATATGTATAGATATAAACAACATATATGATTTAAATAATAAATATAAATATACTGTAGAGCTAAAGCAACATAATAATATATTGTACATCTGTTACTAAATGGATGATGTGGATGTTTGCATAAAGAGTAGTGGTATGAAAGTAAATAAACTCATTGAACCATATGCAGAATAGAATACAGTTTGGTTTTCATATTATATGCTGATCTGATACCTTGTATGTGGAACGAATATTAATTACTTGGTTTAAGATGTAAATGTGAGGTCGAGGTCTTCATGATCCATCCATTTTATTCTTTTTCCATATAGATAATTATTATGCGGTATTATCTACCTTATTAATGTAAATATAGTATACTATAATATATGACTTTGAGGTAATTATGCAGTTATTCTTTAGATGACATAAGGTTATTAATGAATGGACCTTCTATTGCATGTGTTCAATGTGCAGAACATACATATTGGATATTATATGAAATAAAGTTGAAAAAAGCAAAAAGTGCAGATGAATATTTTACTATTCACCTTCACCTAAATTTTTTTTTTCTTTTTTGACAATTATTAACACAAACAGAAATTCAATTTATATCTTCCTGTGAAATATTATCCATAATTATTGGATTGAGTTTCACAAAATTATTTTATCAAAACTATATTAATGTTTATATTTAGATAATTTACTGTTAGCATTGATATTTTCTATATAAACTAATTGTTTATGATGAGTGTTTCATTTTGTTGACAAATAAATCGTATAACGTTCATTAGTAATATTTTATTTCCATGTATATGATATAAAATTTTGCTAACTTTGCAATTTGTTTCTGCAGTAATACGAATCTAATGTGTCAGACTTAATTATTCATGTAGATTTTGATTAATGGTCTTATTTCTATTTCAGATATAGTGGTCTAATATGTAATAAGAGCATTTTAGACTATCGCATAAGTGTTTAATAAGTCAACTATCGTGAATGGGTTAATTTCAGACTTACAGAAGCAAAAGAAAAAAAAAACTATGTAGATTCGGAGCTCCAAGTTAATAGAGTATATTGAACAGAACAAGTCCAAAGTGATGTTATGACAGGGTTTAATCCCTGCACATACAAAAATTATATATATCTTGGTTAATCATAATAAAAATAACATTCAGTTATCAGCTAATATATTATGAGTTATGAATTAATTTATTTAATGCATCTATACTTATCCCAATAAACAGATTTACACTGATCACTCTTGAGTAGGTAAAATACCCGTGATATCACCGTGTTTGAATTC
>JAABKK020018158.1:0-18011 GCA_011634745.2 Catotricha subobsoleta
TAAAAAAATCGGACCTTAACATTAAAAATAGTCGTTTTAGGTCCAGTTACATCTAAAAATGCTTTTGGAGCTAGAAATTTTTAACCTTTTGGGAAACGAACCACCCTAATACTTATACTAAAATTTATAAATTAATAAATTTTAAAGCGAACCATCTAAATTTCCGCTATTTAAAATATCTAAAATCATTTCAGCATTTGGAAGCTCTTTAATTGTTTGATCGACTTCATACATTTGCCATATATCATAATCATTTGATTGATTCTGATATTGTTTTTGATTTAGTGGGGATTCAACAGGTAATCCCTCACAACTACTTTCGCTCGAAATACTCTTTTTGTCATCGTCATCATCATCTTCATCAGCTAGTAATTTTTTTTTATTTTGGCTTTCCCAGTGCATATTATTTTCCTAAAAGTTTTTCGTATGAAATTTCTTTATTTTAATTATTTATTTAAGCAAAATTTAATTCTTACAATAATTGAAAATCTCACAGAATCCATTTTATTTAAATGTTTCTGTTAAATGTACGATTTTCATTTGAAATAATTTATTATTGTTATACGGGCACTTTTATTTTTCTCAAAACACTTTTTTGTTTAGTTAAATATGTCCAATCCCATGTCATTACTAATATTGTGGGTTGCTTATGAAGTTTTCTGGAAACAAATTATTATATGATTAACTGCTTATTTTGAACTAATTTCTATTGCCGTTCAATTCAATAAAACATTTTCATTGAAATTTGATGCTACAAATATAAACGAAAAAAAAAACAACAGGAATTCAATTATATGGCAGTCCACTTGTATAAAAAACATTCCATAATCGTTTTTGTCTGTTCACTTTATTTTTCTTTACGATATTATTAACTAAATAAAAATAGATGAAGAGGGCGAAAGCAATTGAATTTCATTTAAAACATATTTGCGAATATATTTAGGTTTATTGAGGTCTGGTCACGTTGTGATGCTACATCCCGCTTTTATTCTCTTATTATTTTTCTTTTTAAATGTATATAAAAATAAACATAAAAATTTATAAACGTTTAGTATTGTATACTTACTTTCTTGTGTCTACTAAAAAAACAAAAAAAAAAAAAGAGTAGAAAGGAATTTGTATTTTTAGATCACAATTATTGAATTTTGTCAGATTATTTTTTATTAGCAACCATAAAATTAAAGAGAAAAAAAAAACATATAAAACAATTAAATATAAAAATATAAATAGAATGAAATATAATATATGCAATTATACAGTATAGTTTGTCTGAGTGGGGTTCTCCTATAAGTGGACCAAAAACGTTTTTAAATATGCTGAAACGTGTTCCATTTTCCTTAAATCCTCCAAGTGGGCCAGTTTCTCCAATTACTGTATTTTTGATCCTCTAAGTAAACCATACTAGAATTATTTTTAAATTTATGCGTAAATTCTATGTATACAATTTATACAAATTATTTTTTGTTGATAATTTATTGATGGTAAAATAGAGCACAGCCTACACTGTTAATTATTCCACCTCTAGTTTTTGAACAATATGTAAAAATTAAAAAGAGATTTTTGCTTTTGACTTTTAAAGATTTTTTGCATAAGGGTCCACCTTTGGTAAAATGTTTCCGGTCCACCCAACTTTGCGTGAAGGAGAATGGTCCACTTAGACAGACTATACTGTATATATAATATATATATATATATATATATATAAAATTCCATGCAGCTTACTTCATCAACTTTTTTAGCAAAAAAAAACACTTTAGGCACTTTATGTATAACTGACATAATTATCTAAATAATATAATGGCACTATTCTGTCTGCCTGGATTTCAACTAAAATAATGTAAACATTAAAAAACCACACGCGTAAAATTTTGTTTATCAAAAAGTGCTCATTGAGTGTATATATACGAGAATTATTGGTTTGTTAATTTTGTTTACATTATTAAGTATTACAGTATGTTTTAAAATGATGCTATATCACCGCAATTAACAATGCATAATGTCTGCTTATTTTATTTGATATGACAGGCTATTCATTCTTGTTTTATAGAATTTCTTTTTAAGAGGAATTAATCTATTTACAATATTTGATCCGTTGAACGTTAATGTACATATGGAAGCCAAATTAGCTAGCAATCCATCTGATTTGAGGAAAATAATATTATATGTTTTCCACACTAATTTTCAATAGATCTATATTGAATTTTAAAATGTTATCAACCTGATCTGTTTTATTTAATTTCTTTTTTTAAATCGCTTAAGTAAAAAAATTAAAGAGTTTATGTAATCTTAACCAATCAATTTAACCAACACCTCTAAAATAAAGTTTTTTTTGTTTTTTTTTATTTTAACAAGAAAAACAGTGCTTACTAAAATAAATTCTCAAGCCTCTGCCTCACTCGCACTTCGCACTTATTTGCTCCCTTGATTTTTTGAAAAACATTCTAAACGCCGCCCTTCTTCTAATCACACTTTGCAATTAAACAACAGTCAAATGTAGTGTGAAACGAAAAAAATATTTATTTTCTTTATCATTCGATGCCAATACACAATTTGTTTAAAAACTGAAATTAATTTAAATTAAATCAAATTAAACATGGGATTTTGTATAACTGCTCAGGCTCACTAGATCAGGTATTATCAGATTTATTTTACCTAAGGTAAAGTCATTATTATAGTTATTAATAGCTATTGAAAACAATAATTCACAAATCAGTAGAGTAAAATAGAAATTAAGTCATTACCTACCTACCAAATAACAATAATTAATAATATAAAAATTAAATAATTTCCAGCATGGAATCAATTCTAAAATAAAATTTAAAAAAATACATACATATGATGATAAAATATAAGTAACTGAATTTAAATTGAAAAGTTTCTTTTAAACTAAAATTATTTTAACTTAAAATTGAAATGGAGCAATTTATCAAATGCTGTAAGCATGTTGCTGTCTAAAAATTAAAAAAAAATACACGTTCTTTGTATTTAACACCTCGAGAAAGTCAGAAATGTTATAAAGCAGCAGCTGGTAGAAACAAACAAAACTTATTTTATTGCATTAATTGTGTATACAAAATGAATGATCTGGATTAGTTATTGATATAATTAAATAAATATTTAAATTTATAAATATAAGATTTTTGTTAAAGGTTTTCATAATACAGTATAACTTGTGAAAATGGGCCACCATCCGTCGCGGCAAAAAGGTGGGCCGGCCCATTTAGAGAGGTTTTTTTTGTCAAAATCCTAGAAATTGAAAAAAAAACCTCAAAATCATGAAATGAATTTACGTTTATTATAAATATTTTATGCTTTTTTTACATTTTTTCTTTTATTCGGTTTGGAAAGCGTGTCTTTTTGCTATACCCTATAATGGTATGAAATTCATACCATGATGGTATAATTTGAATTTCATACCATTACAGGGTATTTAAAAAAAAATCACAAGAATGTCATGTTCGTTTGTCTCCAAAACCCAAAAGTACAACTAACGAACCAGTTTTAAAGCGGAATAAAAAGTATTACAGATAATCCTGTGTAAAATCGGCACTGTCCGTTCCCAGACTTTTGTGAGGCACCCCATTTACACCACAGACTTATGTCAAAAATTAAATGAAAGACAACGATAAACGTTATGTATTTATTAAAATAGTTTTAATGGTCGCTGTTAAAACTTCTGCACCCCATTTTCATTACGATAGTTAATAACTGGCTGAATAGTTACTAGCTGGCATTTCCATTACAAGCAAAAACAATGTACTAGACATCATTTTCATTACAGCAATAGAATTAGCCATTTAATACCGATGTGCATTTTCATTATTTATGCTAAAAATTTTATAAAAAACGCCGAAAATTAAATTAATTGAAATTATTTTTATATTTTTAAAAAACTGTTATATTTATATCCGAGCGTCGTATAAAAATTAAACGATATCGTGAAAAAATACTGCCATACCCGGTAGTTAGTTACTAATCCCGAAAAACTATCAAAATATCCCCGTCCGTAATTCTGCGACCATTTTCGTTACGAAAAATGCAAATAGTTAGTTACTTATCGTAATGAGAATGGGGTGCTGTAGTTTTAAGTAAAATAGTTTGGAGACTAAAAAAGCGCGACAAATTAAATTTGAAATTTCAAAAAATATTTTTTGTAATTGCCTCGTTGCAGGTTAAAAATACTAATTGTCGTTTTTGGTCACGCGATTTTTGTGGGGGAAAATCCGGAAAATGGGAAATTTTTATGTCCGCTTTACGTTTCAGACAATTTCCTACAACTTTGAAAATTTTGCCCCATTTTCACAAGTGGTCCATTTTCACAATTTATACTGTAATTATTTATTTAAATGAGTATCCAATCAAAATGCATTTAAAAAAACAAAAACAAAAATTATCAATAAGACTTAAGTATTTCAGATAATTTCAGATAATTTTAAATTTAAACTTTATAGATTGCTTGATATTACAAATTTTTCAATTATCTATTCAAATTATTTTATTAAAAAATTTTTTTTTTTAATTATTACTTGTTAATAAAATTATTATAAAAAAAAGACACTCGTGAATTTATTTTTCGAGTCGAAGCAACCAAACAACATGCACTACGATCACAAACTAAACTACTAATTAACCAATTTGAAGTACAGTTTTTCAAATACATTAAATTGTTATAAGTTGGAAAATCATACGATCGGAAATTTTTCTTTTCGTTTTTCACGATACGAAAATTATTATTGTTATATTTATTTATTAACATACCGAATAACTACCATATTTTCATCTTCTTATAAGAGACGATAAATCTGTAGATGATATGATAAGTATTTTGCATATGTACACTGAAAAAGAAATTGTAGATAAAAAAAAAACTGCCAATGGATTGGTATACGACTTCATTTTTGTAAGAAATTAAAAAAAAAACACGTCTAGTCGAAAAAAATTGGCTACCAAGACAAAAAAAAACCGAAATATTAAAATACGTCAATATGTATATTTTTGTCCAAAAAAAATTCTGCGTCTTTTAGTATAAATTCGTTCGGCCAATCCTGAGATCCAAAAAAAAAAAATTAGTCGAATTACGGTCGAAAAATAATTAAAAAAAGCGGGCAAATTTTCTCCAAATTCCAAGTGGTCAAAAAAAAAATTGTCAAACGAATACTTGATTTTTTCAAAATTCTGCCCGAATTTCTCAAAAATCAAGTAAAAATACAAAACAAACAAACAAGAGTGAAATATTGCATTTCTCCTTGCAAAACTATTTTGTCGTTATTCAATGTGAATAATATTTTTGTTCGTTAATTTCTATATATATTTAAATATTCAGTTAATCTTGTTTTTCATTTTCCGCAATTAGGGTGTTTAAAAAATTAAATTGAAATAAATTTAAACAATCGATTACTTAACTTTTAGATCGGCGTTAGATTATTTTAAATATTAGCTCTTTCGTCATTGCACTTTCGTCATTTAATTTTAAGTGTGTGCGAATCAGGTGGATCAATTAGATTTACTTTGATCAGATCATTAGTTCAGAAAGTGAGTAATGTTCATTAAATAACAACTTATTAATTAGTATTCGTAAGTGTCTTCGAGTAACGTCTACGTGTCAAAGAAGAAAGAACTTTGACATAAAATTTATTCGAAATTTACCCTAAACAATGTAACTGTGAAGATGTGCTTGAAGATGAAGACCCCTAATAGGGAAATTTGATCACTTACTGATTCCCCGAGATATCTAATTTTTTAATCAGTGTCTTCTTTTTGCGTTTTTATTTTAACACCTCAAGCTTTTATTTATTTTCCTAAATTTCCCGTTTAGCTTACTTATAACATTATAATAACGACTCAGGTTTATAACATTGTGAAAAGCATTAAATAAAAGGGAATAAAGATATAGCCGCACAAAATTATTTTGTATGCTAAAATGTACCAAAATGTTTTTTGGTCTTATTGAACAACGAAATACAATATTTGAATAATCTTAATGTAGTAAATCAATTTATAAGGTATCATCTGGTTAAAAGTCCTCTACTCGTATTTTCCCAAACATGCTATTTTACATTCAAAAATACGACGCTAAGGAGTTAAAATATCTCATCTTCGATGAGACTAACATTTTTGCTGCAGGTAAGGTTTTAATTGATCTCTTTTAATTTGTGAGATATTTCTGTTTAAAGGGAAGTATGCAGATCACTTTCAAAATAATTGTGAAATACATACAAAAAGAAACAAAACGAAATTTAACAGGAGAGAAGTCCATACAAAATTTATTTCGTAAGATATTTCGCTGAAAATGAAACGATTGCTTCTCAGCGAAATGCTGACGGAATAACATGCGAAATTAATTTTGTATGGACTTCTCTCCTGTTAAATTTCGTTTCGTTTCTTTTTCTATGGATTTCGCAATCATTTTGCAAGTGATCTGCATACTTACCTTAAGAGTGTAATACTACAACAACAATAAAATTGGATGCAATTTTTTGTATTACAGCAAAAATGTTAGTCTCTAAAGTGACAATACTAATTTTGCATTCAAATGATCGGACTTATAGTTTTTGAAATATTTTTGATTAAGACTCTAAGGTTAAGCGGCCAGAAACTTACGTGGAACAGAGGTGTTATGTACTTATAAGATAATTTATTTGCTTTGGAGAGGACTCTTAAATAAATATTTATAGAAAAATCAATTAACTAATTATGAATATAAACTAAATTAATTCATTTAAATAGAAAAATAACTCATTTAATCACAATCTCAAATTCTAAAATTGAATGGACTGATTAAGGAATCAGAAAAAAGATTTCTACTTCGCGTCACCAATATTTTTCAAGAAAATCATTTTTTCGAAACACCCTAATCTATAACTATACTAAATTAACAATGTTGCCTGTCTTAATGTTTATTTTCTGTCACAACACGTTTTTCGTGTCATTTTTAATTAATACAGAAGTTGTAGCTTATTTTGTAGTATCTAGCCAAAAATATTTCATTCATTTTTATTTGCACTACGCTTATATCTGAAAATTAGCAGTTGCTAAAAATGTTTGTTAGTTTATGCGCATGACTAAATCATGTCTTTGAAGTTCAATGGTACTGAATTAAGTACTATACCGAGAATGGCTTATGAATACAACGAACATATTGAAATTCAATATAGTCCGTTTGGTTTCAAGTCCTTAATCTTATATTTCACAGCTGAACTTTGGTGTTTGCACTAAATGTAGGTGCATGTATTCAGTTAAAAAACATACAATCAGACTTTTCTTCAAACTTCAAACTTGAAAAATATACACTAAAACTTTTTTGTTGGTGGACGGAGAAGATATGATGTATAGAAAAAAGATTCATCTCTTAAAAAAATGAGAGTCAATAATGGGTCAATTTTCTGTGCGATCCCCCATTTCAAAGTTATATCATTTTCGAGATGTTTAGCTTTGTAATCTACCTGGGTAATGGAGTGGCATGTTCACATGCACAATGATTATATTCCTAAGATCATAGTTTTACTAGGGTCTAGGGTAAGCAATGTTTTGAAGGATATTCTGCGACTCGTTTAGTGTAAAAACCACGTATGAAATTTTATAAAAAATATGATTAACATACATAAACATATATAGAGATGTCTCAAAAATTCAAGACAATGAAATACATGAGAGTGAGCGAAATAAAACATATAAAATCTTAATGTGCGAAGAGCTTATCATTGTCTTGAATTTTTGAGACATCTCTACATAAGTTTTTCCAAGAGTTAATTGAATAAAAATTAAGAAACGTAAAAAAAATTAGAATATAATATGAAGCTATATTATATAAGTACCTAATAAATCTATGTTTTTAATATCTAGATTGGAGCTGATGGTGCCAATTCGTTGGTGCGACAACAAATGGATGTGAAAAACTTTTCTCTAAGTTATAATCAAATGGGTTTGATTTGTACAGTTGAATTGAGTGAGGTAATATTAAAAATAAACGCATAACTTTATGTAATTAAGACGATAAAATGCTTTAGACTGGTGATAATTTTGTTGCTTGGCAAAGATTTTTACCGAATGGTGTTATAGCACTTCTGCCATTATCAGACAAATTAAGTTCAATTGTTTGGAGTACAGACATGAAGAATTACAAGCAATTGTTACAATTACCAGAACCAGAATTCATTGAAGCCGTTAATCAGGCATTTGTAAGTAATGCATTTTTATAAAAAAAAAAAAAAAAATATTCATATGTAATTTCAATGCATCTAATGACTTCCTTTTCTTTTTAAATAGTGGAAAAAATATCCAAAGAATCCGTTAATTGATACTGCTATGAAAACAGTTGAATCATTCATTGGAAATTATTCACAGACTGTTCGACAATTACCTCCGCATATAAAAAGCGTTTATAATACATCAAGAGCTGGATTTCCTCTCGGTTTTGGTCATTCTTCTACATATGTTGGAAAAGGTGTTGCACTCATTGGGTATTAAATTTAAGTTCTTATCAAATATATTATTATTATTTTATAATAAAATGTTAAAAATAATGTCTCATCTTAAAGGGATGCTGCTCATCGTGTTCATCCTTTAGCTGGAATGGGGCTTAATTTAGGCTTTGCAGATGTTAAGTGTTTAACAGAAATTTTATCTAAAGCTGCATATAGTGGTTTTCCATTAGGTATCACAAATTTACTTAAATAGACAAAAAAATAATTTCCAAAATTTTAATTCTATAATTTTAATAAATTTTTAGGTGATTTGAGTCATTTATGTGTATATGAAAAACAACGATTAAGAGAAAATATACCAGTTATGCTGGCTATTCATGGTTTGCAACGCCTGTATAATACAGATATAAGCCCCGTTGTTCTTATACGAAGCGTAGGGTTACAGTTGACGCAAGCAATGACGCCATTGAAAGTAAGTTTCTATATATATTGTGACCAATACACATAAGCATTTAAATTAACCTGCAATAATTGCAATATTACGGCAATAAAATACCATTTTTGAACAGATTTATATATTTATTATTATTATTTTATTATATAGAAAATATTTATGGAAAGAGCCATGGGCTAAGAAAAAGAAGGCTATTGGTATTTCTGGATACATGGATTATTTTCTTATATATGTATTCTTTGTATTTTTACCTGTGTTTGACATTGTAAAAATTATGTAAGAAATTATAATAAAATTTTGTTTACGTGAAATAAAAAAAAAACCTGAGAAATTTCATTAATAATTAATTTTGGTTATCTAATTAACTTGTAACCATTTTAAATGTTGGTTAAGAAATGGTTTCATATTTCCTGTGAATATGTAACTATAAATCCGTACTTATAGCTTAGTTTTTTATTTTCCATTGCTTATATTGCTTAAAAATATAGCAAATAAAGAATAAATACCTGGTAGATGTAATCTCGATATATAACAGCTTAATGGTAATTATAATACTATCTAATGGAAATAAAAGATAAAGAAGAAATAATATGGTTTAGATAACTAGCAAATATTATACGTACAAACATTGAAAAATGTATAGATTTCGAAAAACAAAATAAGAAATTTTAAATTGGTTTATTGGCACATCAGAAAGATGGATATTGAACGATTGGAACATATTCATTCTACATTCAAAACATAAATTATTGTAAACAATGAAATATGCATCAATTGACCTCGTTCACCATTATTCGGTATAGTTTGAGGTCAACCTCACTGAACTGAATAAGAATTCTTATAATTAATTTCGATACGTTTTGTTTATTTCTTTTAACCTACATTTAACATTTTAAAAAAGTCTCTTCATCTATAAGAATATACTATCAAAAAATTGATAAAACTCATTATTTTTTCTGATGGCATCAAGAAGTTTTAAAAGACACAAATCAAAAAATTTAATATATAATTAAAACTACTGAAATACTAATTACAGAAGTTGCATTTTCTATGTTCACCTTGCTGGTCTTATCTATATAATAACATTGACCCTTAGATCCCAGAAATATATGACGTCACTAAAAAGATTCATTGCTATGCCAGCAGTAATGTAAAAAATATATTGACGCAAGCGTATTTTACAATATTTTAAATACTTATGCATATACTTATGTACGAGCACGTAGATGCGGTTGCTAGTAGCCATGTACGATATATCAACCATATATCAACAAAATAATATAAGATGATTCATATCTTATTATTAGTAAGTATTTTTTTTTCTATAATGTAAATATGATTGACTGAATAATACAGATGCGCAGTTACTTGTATAGTTGTATATGTTCAATGTTCATACATTTTAAATAAACAGCTGCAATATCATACATATATTCATATCTCGATGCTTCTGTGTCTCTGAAAAAGAATTGCGTCTTAGATTTTTCTTTTCGTTTTATTATTTTATTTCTTTCTAGATATTTAATGTTTTGTAAATTTATAAGTACCAAACAAAACTTATTAATTATTAAGGGCAGAACTTAAGATTATTGTTATATATTTGGAATTGCATACGATGATTTTAATCATTCAATTGTATAAAAATATTTAATTGTCATGTTAGGAAATTATTTTAGATAGATTTTTTTAGTTAACAGATTAAATTTATAAAATAAGTTCTAATTTTATTAAAAGACACCAAGAAAATCTAAATATAATTAACTATAAGTAGTTACCTACATTAAATAATAAAAAAGAAATGTTTCTTATTGTACAACAACAACAAAAATCGTCAATTTTAAACATTCAAAACAATTTCTTTTGTCTTTCTGGAAATTTTTCATGTCTGGTATTATATTAGTATTTTCTCTTGCGGATAAATACGCCGCACTTGCGAAACGAGTTTCGTATATTATTATATTTACCATACATAAGCGATACATAAGATTTACTTCTAAATAAGAAGGGGGGAATAACAAAATAACAAAAAAACAGCTCATACAGCCGCACCAAACCAAAAATTGATTCACGTCTACGGATCTATGCAAAAAATGGCGATAGATGAGAATTGAGTCAAATGTTAAAAAAAAAATCACAAATTTTAACAAAACCTAATATATTCGTTTAAACATAGAGTATTTAATGTAAATACATGCTATTTAATCAAATAAACTGAAATTTTACCGATTTCTCATTGGCACTACTTTCTGGTATGAGGCGTAGTAACACATTATAGTTACTATGAAAAGGTATAAATACTGGTGCATTGACAATCAGAAAATCAGAAAGGTGTTGTAGCTCGATCAGTAAGGAGCTGTACATTGTTATCGTCACAGTATAGTTTAATAGTAAAAAGTGAAACAAAAGCAAATAAAAAGAGTGTGTCAGTAATATTTCGTGAACAAAGAAAAAAAAAAGAGAAAAATTGGCTGTTACTAAGTTTTGTGTGGTTGTTCGTGTATTACAAATATTATTTGGAGGAAGCTGCTATTGGCGATAACAAAATACAGGTGTGTGTGTGTTGATTTAAAGGTCACAAAACAGTATACAAATTATTTCTACGCACTGTTTGCTATTTCTTTAAAAAAAAACACATTACGTAATCCGCTTAGAAAAGTTCAAAAATTATATTAAAAAATAAATAAATCAGAAATACGATGGGTTCATCACGAATTTTATCAAATTACGATAGCAAAAATGGCAAAACGGTGTCATTATTTGATTGGATTGGTAAAGTAAAATGTAAAAAAGTAGAAATGCGTCGTAAGCGACGTAATCAAGATTTACGTGTCGCCGCCATTTTAACGACTGCATTAGTACGTGCTGAAACAGAATTACGGAGAAAGCAACAAGAACGTGCTTTAAAATGGGCCCAACTAAATATTGAATTAAATCGACAATCGGTCATTGTGAGCGTCGAAGAAGAAGAAAAACATAAGCAAGAAATTAGCGATATGTGGAATAGTGAACTAAGCGAATTAGATAAATTTATAAATAGTCTCAGTCAAATTAAAACAAATGTCGTTCGATAAAGCTAATTAAACAAAATTTTATCATAAATATTATAATTTGGTTAAAATAAGCAATAGGATAATATTTCAGTTAATTTGCAATACATAAATATATATATATATTAATTTTGACCCTTCAGGACATTTTATATATGTTTTTTTTTTTTATTGACTTTGGTATTGTAAAAAATGTAATATTACTTAATGATTTTTTTTTAACTGAATGTAATTAATTAGTGTTTTAACATAATATCAACTGTGATATCATTATATTATGCCAGATTTTTCATTTGCAGTACCAATATGAGAAGAGTGAAGCACCTTTCCGACGTCCGGGCATGATCGCCATTAGATCGCTTGGTGTCGTCGTCCAGCAAAACTATATCTTAATTGGTTTGTAGTGATCACTTATTTTTTTTTTTTGTTGTATAATTTTTGAATTTTGGTTTTAAAATTTACGATTAGTTTTCATAATTATATAATGATTAATTAAAAAAAAAAAAAAATATTTCAATTAGTCATTTTCTTGGAATAATATTTTGAATAATGAATGATTCATATTGAATCAAAACTTTTTGTGTAAATAAAATAAAAAGAAACTTAAAACTTGAATACATATATCTTTGTATAAAAAAAAAACATAGCCAAAAATTGTTTTTAATTATATTTTATAAAAACTATTTCCTAACTATATATAATATCATTTGTCCTTTCAGTCGATTGTTGATTCTGTGTTGCATTGCCTAGAAAAATAAAAATGTACGGAAGTCTACATTAGCAGTCAGTAATGATGTTACTTCTGCTGTTCCTCGATGAAACTCCGTATTAGAAGATGATTTCAAGAATGAATATTGAGGATTTCTGGTTGTGTGGTGTAGTGGAAGCTCTGTCCGCATACTACGTACCAGGAATTGCTTACCATCGAGAAAGAGTTAAAAAAGAAAAAGGAATACAGGTCAATTAACATATTTTTAATTAAAAATAAGTTTCGATTTGTTTTCTAGAAAATTTCTTGTATTTTGAAAGAGAAATTTTCTATAGCATCATTCGGGTAGGGCACACTAATAGATCTTTCAGACACATTGAGCTTGCACTGTTGACTGCGCTGAATTGTTATAATTTGCATCATCAATTCGTCCTATGAACAACAAATACTGCGACAACGATTTGTTCAACATCTGTTTCGACTAGAAAAGACAAATAATGGTCTTGGTTTTTCACAAAAAGCTTATAAGTAATATTAGAAAAAAAGGTATTTTACTCTTTTAAAAACACAAGTATCCTTCGCCTTGCCTAGCATGGAGGCACAAGAAACAAAAACATTTTTTTTTGAGTATATTTAGTAGATGTATCGAGGTCTATGCGTGATAAAAAATCGGGTAGCTGAAATTTTTACGGCAGAAGAATTTTTCGAAGAACATCCATCAACCATTAAATATGGCATGAAAATCATCAGACATCATCGCTATGAACAAAAATATCATCATCATATAAAATACGAAGGAATTGGAAAAAGGATTTTCATATTTAAATTTCTTAACCAAAATATTTCTTTTCTTCACACTTATATTTTCAATTAGAAACATTGAATATAAGGGCTCTGCAGGCAGTTCGTTTTTTTTAATCACCAATCCAGCAATGATTTGATTACTTCATATTGAGACTCTGTCGTTGATTCATCAAAAATTGATATACAGTATAAAATAGGTTCAGAATGCACAAGTCAAGGTACCCGTATAATTAAGTATTTTACCATTACTTAAAATCCTATCTCTTATAATATAAAAAAAAACACATGTATTTGCTGCTTTGAAAGCAGCACTAATTATAAATTAACGAGTATATTCTGTAGACAATGAAATTTTATGAAAAACTACATATAATCAACAACTTTTAATTTGGATGAAACTGGGGTTCTTTGAGTATGGCGACGAGTAAGGATTATTGGGGTGTTTGAAAGTATTCCGTTGTCATCTTTTCTTCCAGTATTTTGTTATATACGAATTTTTGCTACAACCAAAATATTTTATTGCTTATGGAAAATGTTTTATCGGTAATTAGGAAATTTTCATATTATTTGAGCCAAGAAACAAGGGGCGTTATTCATCTATCACTGTTGCTGCTAATATAAACAAAATCAGAAATTGAAATTAAGGAATACAAAACATTATCTATTTAAATATTTAAACGAAGCTGAACAAACAAACAAAAAAAAACACGGCAATGATAAGTGTTAAGAGAATTAATACGTTTTCTTTTTTTTTGTTTAACGTTTAATATTAGATATGAATTATTAGAACGCCTTTTTGAAGGCGATTTTTTTGTTTAATCATTATTTGGTATATATTTGATAGCATTTCCCGATATCTGACACCTGAGTTTATAATTAAAAAAAAAACGCTGCTAAGTGGACATCATCGCCGGCGGCATATCCTTCATGCAGATTAATATATATTATATTGCAGTTTAGTAGATCGTTTATTGGTTATATGTTCCGAGCGCTTTAAGGTGATATTTTTTGTTTTATGTTTCTGACTAATGATGAGTTTCTTAGAGGAAGAATATCAAATATTTTAAATATTTTTGGAACAACACAAAACACTTTTCTATTTGCTATTCAAGAAAATTAAGCAAGATAAGTAGTTTATATTGTTAATGATTTGTTAAATAACACCTCTTCCAAACTTAAATGAGGTGAATGCTCCCGTAATCTATTTTCAGTGAAATATTTCGTCATTCATACATATATTCATCAATACAATGCACCTTAATTTGCACCATACACCAACAATTACCGAAAAAAAATTCCACACTTGAAGTTCAACAAAAATTATAACAAAAAAATAGTTCATATGTTTAAAAAAAAAAAAAAAATAGTTTATGCACACGCTCGGTCAGAGCTTCATCATAAAACTAATGTTGATAAGTACAAAAAAGTCCATCCTAAATTTTTTTTATAAAATATCTTATTTCAATCCGAAAGCTTTTAATAGCAACGGAATATATATTTCACAAAGTATTTTTTTTTTAGTTTCTTTTATAGTTTGTGTTATACTGTGTCATATGATCAAAAGGTTTCCGTTTGAGATAGCGTGTGCTTATAATAATCAGTTTTTGATTGAAGAGTAAGTTCAAATATTTTGATCCACAGAAAAAAATTAATTATTTCTTTTAGAATATCATGATTTCTATAATATTTGTGTATAAATGATTGGTGAAATCAAAGGAAAAGAATAAAATAAAAATAAGAACGTCTAATATTTTGTGAGTACTAGTGATGTGCTTTAGAAAGTTATTATAAAAATTGAATAATAGAAAGTCAGATCCAGAGGTCAGCAAATTTTTTCATATCATGAATTTATCAACGTAACGTTCTTCAACTTCATCTTCAACTATATTTTCATCACTTTAGATATCACTTTTGTAAGCAAATAATTGATTATATTAATTAGCTCAGAAATGTGAGATGTTCATCTACATAAGTAAAAATTGAATAATTAATGAAATTTGTAATATTAGCATGTTTGTTATATATGTTACATATCCCAAGCTTTATAAGCGCGGGAATAAGGTGAATAACCAAGAAATTTTTTAGTTTCTTTTAAAATAGAGACCCGAGTCTAATGCAGAATAAATATTACTACATCCGACCAATCTTACGTTGTGAGTGTTCAGTTGATATAAAGCTACATATATATATTTTTTTAGAGCAACAACTTTTAAGTTCCTGATATCATAAATAGTTGTGTAAAGTATCGTACATGCGTGAGCTATATTTTTCTAATTAATATATTAACGCAATAACAATTCATATGAAATTTATAAATTCTAAACATCGGAGATGTATATAAATTTAAATTGTGTTTCTAAATATCCAAATGAAACAGGTGTATTCGTGTGTAGGCACTTGGATTTTAGCTTCAGCGGAGTTCATCCCGCCACAATTAGATCGATATTCGATATGAGGAAACATCGTAGATATGTCAAACGTATCGTAAGATTTTTTTTTAAATTTTTTACTTACTAACTTTCGGTTACAGGCTAATTGATAATATCTGAATTCTCCGGAGAGAAGGTGTACCACTTTATTTTGTACTGCAGCTAATTGTCGGTCGAGTTGCTGTTTCATATTTATTTATTTATTTTGTTACTTTTTTTTTTTTTGCATACTTTATATAAATTCAACAATATTGTAATGTCGAACTGTCAATTTTAAAATTTGTATCACATATATTTGTAACAATGTAATACTGAAGAATTGTAATTTCGATTGTAAACGAAAACATATATTATTACGATTTACCCAAGTATATATTAGGCAATCAAGTAACTGCAGTATGTGGCCAATGGTTTTTCGTAACCAATTTCTGAATGGGTTCGTGAGAGAAAAATATAAGAATACTATACGAGATCAATGGCGGTAGCACTTTGTTCAGACAGACACATCCTAAATATGATTTTGATGGTGCCGCAGGTATTTGTATGTTTCTCATACAAAAGTATCAGATTTTTTTTTTTTTTTTTCTTTATTTTAGTCCTTTCGAGGACAAAACACTAATAGTTTCTTTTAGTGAAATCATGACCAAATATATAGTTTAGCATAAAATTTGAAAGAGGAAATTCTGCAAATACAATATCTAAAATACGTGATGGCAACAATGCACAATATAATTCAGTCTATAGAATATGGAGTTGAAACAACAAAATAGTCTTTTTTAATTTTATATATTTAAATGTTATTTGAAAAAATATTTTGTGGGATTTTCGGGAGGGAAACTTCAATAAATAATATTATTTCAGAATTTGAATAAGCTTCTACGTGACTGCAATCCAGCATATTAAACAATATTTTGTTTATGGCGAGGATATATTTACAACACAACACACTTAATTCAAAATAGTTAACTCATTTAAAATAATTACTTTACAATCAGAATATATTAAGAGTAAGTTTTTTAAAATTTGAAATATGTTTACCACCCCTATTCGGGGTGCACTAATTTCATTTTAGATAAACTTTACACATCACAGTCGTCTTATGAAAAATAAAATCTAATCTACACTGAACTGCACACAGAGAAGGGCTTGATCATTCATTTTTATTTGTTGAGAAAATTACTGATACGGACTGCAATACAGATTCACGATGTATATTATATTATCTACGACACTTCACCAAAACATGACGTTCACTAATTCACAATTTCTACTGTTGTACCGGTTCTGCAGCTGTTATCCTGTTCATGGACCTAACTTGTGCTGAAGAATTTCAAACAAAGCTTTAAGATGGTAAAGCGAATTTAAATACGTAAACCATCTTTAAGATTTATTTCAGATGACGCATATGATAGAGCACATGAACTGATATCGACTGTGGTAGAAAATCTAAGATGTTGTACTTTGAACACTCTCTTTAAAAAAAGCTGGAAATTTTTTCATGGCTTGACAACTTTATTTAACATTTCAATGGGGCAAGATTGTTTCTCAACCTAATTCAACAATTGAAACTTACACGGGGGCATTGTGATTTCATTTCGACCTATAACATCTTTTTAAATTTGCTGAGATATAAATTTATTTTGACGGTATCCTACTTCTATGGTCAACTACTAACAAAATGAAGAATCAAAATTAGTTTCCTCCAAATTGTTTTTTCATCATGCATCAAAAATACACTTCATCGAGAATTTTTGAATCCTGAGAACATATAATTACAACAATATGCAAATTTATCATCAACTCATTATTAAAAACTATTTATCACATTTGCTGGCGGTTTCAACTTTGTTCATCAAATTAACTTTTTCTGATATAATTATTCATATCCTGATTTTGGCTGATGCTGCGACTTCAAGAAATTTCATTAATATCCTTCAAAATATCTAACGAAATTATCGGATTCATATCAATATTAACCACAAAACTATTTTGCTGAGACGGTCTTCATTTTCATCAATCAATTTTTGACTTTTCTTAATCTGATTCTTCGTGTCCTGATGGTATCAATTTTGGTTGGCGCTTCTTCAACTTCAAGAAACTTCATTAATATATTTCAAAATAATCAACATAAAATAAATAATTATC